>MU766281.1:52165-80727 GCA_026770625.1 Nicotiana glauca | reverse complement strand
ATTCTACTTGCAGAAGCAAAAGGAGCCTCGCACAAAGGAATTTTCACCGTTGGGATGGTGGCATGAAAATGGAAAGCCATTTCCTGTTCTTTTCACTATGGCTCGGGACGTGCTGAATGTGCCAATTTCTACTGTTGCATCGGAGAGTACATTTCGCCAAGCAAGACAATAACTTGGAGACACCCGCCACTCATTGGGAAGCAATGCTTTGGAAGTTTTAGTATGCTTCAGAGATTGGATTAGATCGGAACGAAGAAATCAAGGAAAGGAAGATGTTGATAGCCCAGAAGACGAGGAACTTGGAGATATATTAATACATGGAAACCCATCCGAATTTAACACTCCAGAAGAAGGTCAATCGGTTTCTATTAACTATGATGAACTTACTAAGGCGATGCAAAACATTTGAAATTACTACTTTACTTGTTGAAAAAAATGTAAACCTTTCATTTTGTAAGTTTGAAACTTTGAATTAACAAATAAAAGTAGCACTTGCAATAAGTGCAATTTTTTCCCATCTTACTTGTATTCTTTAAATTAATACAAAGTATTAATATAATTTACAATATTTATATAAAATTTCAAAAAAAAAATTAAATATACACTAAACCCGGACCGGCCCGGCCCCCTCAACCCGTAACCCTTATGATTTAATTTTAACTCGGATTAATCCGAACCCGCGAAACCCGTTAAAACATAACTCGTAATCGGCCCGGACCCGGACCCGGACCCGTACGGGTAAAAAAATTGGCCCGGTCCGGCCCGACCCACCCGTTAGACAACTTTAATATAAACCATCATGCCAAAGACACAAGTGATAATTTTCCAGTGTTCACTCTTCTTTGCGGCATAATGACTTCAATACTTAATATTATCAATGTTGTCATGTGCTTTTTATTAGTTTACTTGAATTTAATATCTACTTTTATCACATTCATTTAATATAATATAAATAATAAATAAAAATTATTTCAATAGTAACTTTGACTCTATTGCTCATATTCTTATATATGATTTTTCTTATCATATTTAAAAAAGTCCCATCTCAATGTGATGATACAAAGGGTCATCACTTGTTTTCTTATTCATTCTGTACTTCCAAAGCCTTGAAAACCTCATTTATAATTGCCTCGATTTGCGTGCACAGTCCGTACGCATAGCTGGAAGCTCAAATATAAAATTCTGTCAAAATTTGTTAAGTTTTGATATTAAAATAAGTAAATTTGACTTCGGTCAATATTTTTGGTAAAAGGACCCGGACCCGTGATTTGACAATCTCGGAAGGTCCGTAGAAAAATATGGGACTTGGGCGTATTCCCTGAATCGAATTCCGAGGTCCTAGGCCCGAGAAATGAATTTTTCTGTGAAATTATTTTCTGAAAATGTTTAAGGAAAATGAAAATTAAATTTGATTGAAAAATAATGGTATCGGGATCGTATTTTAGTTTCGATGCCCGGTACAAGTCTTATATGCTGTTTAAGCGCTTCCTGAAAAGTTTGGTTGAAAATGGATGTCGTTTGACGTGTTTCGGGCCTAAAATGGAAAATTTGAAGTTTTATGAAATTTGAAAGAATTCTTGGATTTTAAGGCTTAATACATTGTTTTTGATGTTATTTTGGCGATGTGATCGCGCGGTTAAGTTCATAGGATATTTTTGAGTTAGTGTGCATGCTTGGTTTGGAGCTCCGAGGTCTCGGGAGTGTTTTGCAGTGATTTCGGACTTGGTAAAATTGCAGAAAATATTGCAGAAACAATACCGTGTACAGTACCCTGTGAACAATACTGTGAACAGTACCCTGTGAACAGTAACCTCGGAAATTCTGGACAGAATGTTTAGTTTCTGATTTACCGATTTGGAGCCCGGATAAGGCGATTCTTCGGGAGATTTTTGAAGAGAACAACATGAAAGTGTTCTTAACTCAATTTTGGTTATATTACTCGTATCTATTACAAGTTTTGGAATTAAATTCGTGAATTTAGCGGGAAAAGCTTAGAAACCCTCTCGAATAGATTTGAGGATTTGAGAGTCAAAATATTATCGAAATTTAGTAATTTTGGTATGGTTAGACTCGTGGTTGGATGAGGTTTCATATTTTGTAATTTTTGTCGAGTTCCGAGATGTGGACCCCACTGGCAAATTTTTAGTGCAATTTTGGATTTTTAATGGAAAATGTAAAATTTCATATGGAATTAATTCCTATAATTTTTATTGACTGAATCGAATTGTTTATAACTAGATTTGAAGCTTCGGACGAATTCGCGAGGCGAAGGCTTGTAGAAATTTTGAATTGGTAGCAAAGCTAGGTAAGTGTTTGGTCTACCCTAGCTTGAGGGGATAGGAGTTGAGTCATATTTGTTATTTGCTACTTGTCGAGTACGATGTATAGGCATGGTGACGAGTATCTATATGTCGGTCTCTAGCATGACCGTGATTCTTTATATTGCGAATATTTGAATTTGCCATATTGTCACGACCCAAATCCCGGTCGTGATGTCGCCCAACACAATTGCTAGGCAAGCCCGTCCATTTGAACGCTCTCAACCCAAGTACGAAAATCCATTACCAATTAATAGAGTTAATTTAACAGTTAACCAGATTCCAACCCAATAATAAATAGAAACAATACGGAAAACTATGACAACTGACAAACAACTCCCAACTGATCTGGGGTCACGAGTCCAGAGCCTCTAAATACAACTGAGTATCAAATCTACACATAAAGAGTATAGGATGCAGAAACAAAAGGAATAAGGGGAGAAGTCGGGTCTTGCAGACACCAGGCAGCTACCTCGACAACTCCGGGATAAATCTGTAAGCAGCCAATAACTCTACTAAGCCTCCGGGATACCTGTATCTGCACACATGGTGTAGGGAGTAAAGTGAGTACTCCAACTCAGTGAGTAATAAACATATATAATGGCTGAAGATAAGAACTCACAAAATATTACAATGTAAAGCTATAACTGATAATCCAACACATTTAACGGTGAAATAGCAGCAAATCAATGACAGGTAAAACAAATAAATATCAATGCATGAATGCAATGCAATGCATATGACCGCCATGGCGCGCAACCCCGTCCATTTGGGTACCCGCGCTCACTGTGGGTGTTCAGACTCTGGAGGGGCTCCTACAGCCCAAGCGCAATATCAATATAACATCGCTTCAGCATGCAGCCCGATCCATACTCAGTCCAGGATATACACGTAAGCCACTCGAGCAATATTAAAGTACTAGCTCTCAGCTCAAAACGTTAGAAAATATAGTTTAAGTTTCAAATCTTAGAAATATGGCTGAACATTTAAAAACAGTGTTTAAACTCAGGACTGAAATCATTTAACATGCCAAGTAATATGGAAACAGTGATAATAATCCCTAAAGGATTCCAATAATCGGCACAAAGCCCAAATATGTCCATAAAATCCAAGTAGGATGATTACCAAACAATTTCTAGTCAAGAACACAGTATGAACATCACTCGGGACGGGCTAAGTCATAATCCCCAATCACAAATGACCCTGCACTTGTCATAGAGTACGTGTCTCGCCTCAATATAGCGTCACGATGCGATATTCCGGGGTTTTATACCCTCAGGTCATCATTTACATCTATTACTCACCTCAAGTCGGCCACAAATCTAGCTCGCTATGCCTTTTACTATTGAATCAACCTCCTCACATGCCGAATCTAATCAAAAAGCACAAGGAATACATTACAATAGGCCAAAGAAACATAACCCATTCGAAGAGACTCGAAAAGCATCGAAAATTATGAAGTTAGCAAAACCCGATCCCCGGGCCCACTTCTCGAAAAATTATGAAATTTACATCACTGGATTCCTCGTCTCGCCACGAGTCTATACATATCAAATTTACCAAAATCGGAGTCCATTTGACCCTCCAAATTCCATTTTTAACTTATGATTTCTCAAGCCCTAACTTACCCCCTTTTTGATGAATTTCCACCAATTTACATGTTAATTCTATCATAAACTTGAATAATTAGGCCAAGGGACTTGCCTCCAATCGATTCCCAGTCAAAACTCTCAAAAATACTCGCCCAAAGCTCTCAAGGTCGCTCAACAATGGTGGAAAATACCCCATGCTCGCGGATGAAATATAATATTTAAACCCTTCTGCCCAGTTGACTTTCGCTTCTGTGGTCCCGCTTCCGCTTATGCGGGATTGCTTCTACAGCCAAAATCCCACTTTTGTAGATTACCATTAAAAATCCAACTTCCGCTTTTGCGTCTCCAAATTTTGCTTCTGCGATTAACCGTCCGCTCCTGCGGACCCGCTGATGCGAACCTCCTTCCGCTTTTGCGAAACTACCTTACTAGACAACGGACCGCTTCTACGACCTATAACCCGCTTCTGCGGAACTGCTCCTGCGGTCCATTTCCACAGAAGCGAAAATACCAGATACCGGCAATATGAACCTGCAACAAACTTCCAAAACTCTCCGTTTAACCACCTGAACTCACCCCGAGGCCCCGGGACCTGAACCAAAACACCAACATATCCTAAATACTCATTCAAACTTGTTCAAATCCTCAAGACACATCAAACAACGCTAAAACCATCAAATCACATCGGATTCAAGCCTAAGTTTCTTAAAAACTTCTGAATTACGCATTCGATCAAAAACCCGACCAAAACACCTTCGAATGTCCTGAAATTTCGCACACATATCCAAAATCACCTAACGGAGCTACTGCAACTCTCAAAATTCCATTCCGACCCTCGGATCAAAATCTCACCTATCAAACGGAATTCGCCAAAATACTAACTTCGCCAATTCAAGCCTAATTCTACACCGGACCTCCAAAATCACTTCCGATCACACTCCTAAGTCACAAATAACCTCTCGAAGCTAACTGAAACACCGAAATTCACATCCGAGCCCTCTAACTCATAAGTCAATGTCCGATTGAGTTTTTCAAATGAAGCCTTCCTTAAAGAGACTAAGTGTCTCATTTCCTATCAAAACCAATCCAATTTAACTCTAACACAACCGATGTCGATAATGAAACATGAAGAAGCAATAAATGGGGGAAATGGGAAAGTAACACATGAGATGACGGGTCGGATTGTCACATCCTCCCCAACTTAAAAAAATGCTCGTCCTCGATCGGGCCAAGAAACATACCTGAAGTCTCAAATTGGTGAGGATATCTGCTCCGTATCTCCTACTCGATCTCCCAGGTAGCCTCCTCCACGGGCTGACCTCTCCACTGCACCTTCACCAAAGTTATATCCTTTGATCTCAATCTCAGAACCTGACAACCCAAAATAGCCACTGGCTCTACATCATAAGTCAAATCATCATCCAACTGAATTGTGCTGAAGTCATAACACATGAGACGGGTCCCCGACATACTTCCGGAGCATAGAAACATGGAATACTAGATGGACCCCCGACAAACTGGGTGGCAAAGCAAGCATATAGGCCACCTCCCCAATCCTCCTAAGTATCTTAAAAGGACCAATGAACCGCGGACTCAACTTTCCTTTCTTTCCAAATCTTATAACGCCCTTCATAGGCGAAACCTTCAACAAGACCTTCTTGCCCACCATATAAGATACATCTCAAGCCTTCCGGTCCGTGTAACTCTTCTGACGCGACTGAGCTGTACGAAGTCTCTCCTGGATCACTTTCACCTTCTCTAAGGCATCATGAACCAACTCTGTCCCCAATAGTCTACCCTCGCCGGGCTGAAACCAACCAATCAGGGATCTACACCGTCTCCCATATAAGGCTTCGTACGGTGCCATCTAAATGCTGGGCTGATAGCTGTTATTGTAAGCAAACTCTGCAAGTGGCAAGAACTCAGCCCAATAACCTCCAAAATCAATAACACATGCACGTAACATGTCCTCCAATATATGAATAGTACGCTTAGACTGCCCGTCCGTCTGAGGATGAAACGCTGTGCTCAATTCTACCTGTGTACACAACTCTCGCTGAAAAGTCCTCCAAAACTGGGAAGTAAACTGAGTACCCCTATCTGAGATGATAGAAACTGGGACCCCATGCAACCGAACAATCTCCCGGATGAAAATCTCTGCCAACCGCTCCGAAGAATAGGTGGTACACACCGGAATGAAGTGCGCGGACTTGGTCAGCCGATCCACAATCATCCAAATCAAATCAAACTTCCTCGATGTCCGAGGGAGACCACTCATGAAATCCATAGTAATCCTCTCCCACTTCCATTCTGGAATATCCATCCGCTGAAGTACACCACTGGGCCTCTGATGCTCATATTTCACCTGCTAACAGTTGAGACACCGAGCCACATAACCTACAATATCTTTCTTCATTCTCCTCCACCAGTAATGCTCCCTCAAATCTTGATACATCTTCGCGACACCCGGATGAATGGAATACCGCGAGCTATGGGCCTCCTCTAATATCAACTCCCGAAGCCCATCCATATTGGGCACGCAAATCCAGCCCTGCATCCTCAACATGCCATCATCATCAATAGTCACATCTCTAGCATCCCCATGCTGAACTCTGTCCTTAAGGACAAGCAAATGAGGATCATCATATTGGCGTTCTCTGATGCGGTCATACAAAGAAGACCGAGAAACCACACAAGCCAACACCCGACTAGGCTCCGAAATATCTAACATCACCATCCGATTGGCCAAAGCCTGGACATCAACTGCAAAGGGCCTCTCCCCAACTGGAATGTATGCCAAACTACCCATACTAACCGCCTTCCGGCTCAAAGCATCGGCCACTACATTGGCCTTCCACGGGTGATACAAAATGCTGATATCATAGTCCTTGAGTAACTCAAGCCACTTCCGCTGCCTCAAATTAAGATCCTTCTGTTTGAACAAATGCTAAAGGCTGCAATGATCAGTATATACCTTACAAGATACTCCATATAAGTAGTGCCTCCAAATCTTCAAAGCATGAACTATAGCAGCCAACTCCAAATCATGCACGGGGTAGTTTTTCCTGTTGACGAGAAGCATATGCAATAACTTTACCCTCCTGCATTAACATACATCCGATCCCAACTCTCGAAGCATCACAATACACAGTTTAAGAACCTGAAGCTGATGGCAAAACCAACACTGGAGCTGTGGTCAAAGCTGTCTTGAGCTTCTGAAAGCTCTCCTCGCACTCGTCCGACTATACAAATGGTGCACCTTTCTGCGTCAACTTGGTCAAGGGTGAAGCAATAGATGAAAAACCCTAGACGAACCGGCGATAATAACCCGCCAAACCGAGAAAACTCCAAATCTCTATGGCTGAGGACGGTCTAGGCCAACTATGCACCATCTCTATCTTCTTTGGATCAACCTGAATTCCATTACTGGACACCACGTGCCCCAAGAAAGCCATAGAACCAAGCCAAAACTCATATTTGGAGAACTTTGCATAAAGCTTCTCCTCCCTCAACCTTTGTAATACCACTTTCAAATGCTGAGCATGCTCCTCCTGTCTACGCGAGTACACCAAGATATCATCAATAAAAACGATAACAAATGAATCCAGATACGGACGAAATACGTTGTTCATCAAATGCATGAACGCAGCTGGGGCATTGGTCAGTCCAAAAGACATAACCAGGAACTCATAGTGCCCATATCTAGTCCTGAAGGCAGTTTTCATAATATCCGAATCCCTGATCTTCTGCTGGTGATAGCTTGAATGGAGATCAATCTTAGAGAATACCCTTGCCCCCTGGAGCTGATCAAACAAATCATCAATGCGAGGTAGTGGATACTTATTCTTCACTGTCACCTTGTTCAACTGCCTGTAGTCAATGCACATTCTCATTGTGCCATCCTTCTTCTTCACAAATAGGACCGGTGCACCCCACGGTGACACACTAGGACGAATAAACCCCTTATCTAGGAGCTCCTGAAGCTGATCCTTTAGTTCTTTCAACTCTGCTGGTGCCATACGATACAGAGGAATAGAGATGGGCTGAGTGCCCGACACTAGATCAATATTAAAATCAATGTCCCTATCCGGTGGCATGCCCGGCAGGTCCGCTGGAAACACATCTGGGAAATCCCTCATCACGGGAATAGAATCAAGACTAGGAGTCTCAACTCCAACATCTCTCACAAAAGCCAAATACGATAAACAACCCTTCCCAACCATCCGCTGGGCCTTTAGGAAGGAAATCACCCTGCTAGGAACATAGTCAGTCATACCACGCCACTCAATCCTCGGAACACCCGGAATAGCCAACATAACTATCTTGGCATGACAATCCAGAATAGCATGGCACGGAGATAGCCAATCCATGCTCAGAATAATATCAAAATCTACCATGCTCAACAACAACAAGTCAACTCGGGTGTCCAGACCCCCAATGGTCACCAAAAAAGATCAATATACATGATCTACAATAATAGTGTCACCTACCGGGGTAGATACGTGAACAGGCAAAGCAAGACACCCTTGGGCCGTACCCAGGTGATGAGCAAAATATGAAGATACATAGGAATAAGTAGATCCAGAATCAAATAAAACAATGGCATCCCTATGGCAGACTGAGATAATACCTATGATAACAACATCTGATGCAATGGCATCCCTCCTGTCTGAGAGAGCATAAAATCGAGCCTGACCACCGCCAGTCCAGCCTCCAACCCTGGGGCGGCCCCTGGCTACCTGTCCTCCACCCCTAGCTGACTGGGTGGGTGATGAAGAAACAAAAGCAGAAGATAAGGGCTGATCCCTCTGCTGAGATTGACTACCATAAAGCCGAGGTCACTGCCTCCTCATGTAACCCAACTCACTTCACTCGTAGCAACTACCCGACGCTGGAGAAGGGGACTGAAGGGAACCCCTCGCTGCTGAAGAACCCTGGGCTGAAGAGGCAGGAGTAGAGCTCTGTGATGGGAGGGTACTAAGCGAAGATTGGCCCTACTGAAATCCCTGATGACCACGGCCTGAAGAAACCCCACTGTACTCTGGACGACCTGACTGAGGAGGCCTGAAGGAATGACCTCTGCCATGCTGGAAATGGCCCCTAGACAGAGCACCACTGAAGCTACCTGAACCTCGAGGCCTCTTGGCCTCCCTCTCCTCACGCTCCCTATGGCGAACCGTCTCGATCTCTCGAGCCATGTCAATTACCTCCTCGAACGAGGCACCCATAACCCACTCTCTGGTTATCAAAATACGAAGTGAATAGTTGAGGCCATCCACAAACCTCCTAATCCTCTCTTGATCTATCGGGATCATCCAAGTAGCATGTCGAGCTAACTGCGTAAACCTCATCTCGTACTGGGTCACAGACATGCCCCCTTGAACCAACCACTCAAACTGATGACGCAACTCTTCCCTGCAAGACTGCAGTACGTACTTCTCTAGAAAGAGAGTGGAGAACTGCTGCCATGTAAGGGGCGTTGCTCCAATAGGCCTACATCTCTCAAACTCCTCCCACCAGGTAAATGCAGCCCCTGAGAACTGGAAGGCAGTAAATGCCACCCCACTCGAATCTAAGATCCCTACAGTGCGAAGCATACGCTGACACCTATTCAAAAAACCCTGGGCATCCTCGCCCTCGGCACCACTGAACGTCGGAGGCTGAAGTCTACCGAATATCTCAAGACGACGCTGCTCATCGTCTGGCATAACCGAAACCACATAGTCTGGAGCTAGTGCAACTAGTGCTGCTGGTGCTACTAGCACAACCGGCTGAGCTGGAACTGCTCCCGGTGTCTGCAATCCCTGAACAACCTGCTCAGGCGTATAAGTGGCTGGGGTTTGACTGCCTCCCCCTGCCTGCGATGTAGCTGCTGCAGTAGTGGCTGAGACTACGTGGGCTAGGCCAGTGCAAATGGATAGTATCCGAGCCAAGGTCTCCTAGAGACCTGGAATCACAATGGGCACCGCTGGTACCTGCACAGGTGCTACTAGAGTATCAACAATTGGAGTCTGGCCCTGAGCCGGGGCAACTGGTGGGTCAACAGGTGCTGCCCCCGCTGCTCTACCTCGACCACGACCACGACTACATCCACGGCCTCTAGTGGGTGGTACTGGTGGTCGTTCGTCACGTCTGGTAGCACGAGTTCTCGCCATCTGCGAGAGAATAGAATACATAAGTTTAGTTCTCGAATTAACAAAGCCGCACGACAAGAATTTCAAGAATATGAAGTTTTCCTAAAGGTTCTACAACCTCTCGAGGAGAAATACAGGCGTCCCCGTACTGCCCTGTGAGACTCTACTAAACCGGCTCATGACTCGCGAGGCCTAGTAACCTAGGCTCTGATATCAACTTGTCACGACCCCAATCCCAGTCATGATGGCGCCCAACACAATTAATAGGCAAGCCCATCTATTTGAACACTCTCAACTCAAGTACGAAAACCCATTACCAATTAATAGAGTTAATTTAACAGTTAACCAGATTTCCAACCCAATAATAAATAGAAACAATATGGAAAACCATGACAACTGACAAACAACTCCCAACAGATCTGGGGTCACGAGTCCAGAGCCTCTAAATACAACTAAGTATCAAATCTACACACAAATAGTCTAGGATGCATAAACAAAAGGAATAAGGGGAGAAGTCGGGTCCTGCGGATGCCAGACAACTACCTCGACAACTCCAGGATAAATCTGTAAGCAGCCAATAACTTTACTGAGCCTCCGGGATACTTGTATCTGCACACATGGTGCAGGGAGTAAAGTGAATACTCCAACTCAGCGAGTAATAAACATATATAATGGATGAACATAAGAACTCACGAAATATTACAATGTAAAGCTATAACTAGCAATCCAACACATTTAACAGCGGAATAGTAGCAAATCAATGACAGGTAAAACAAATAAATATCAATGCATGAATGCATATGACCGCTACGGCGCGCAGCCCGATCCATTTGGGTACTCGTGCTCACTGTGGGGGTTCAGACTCCGGAAGGACTACTACAACCCAAGCGCAATATTAACATAACATCGCTACAGCATGCAGCCCGATCCATACTCAGTCCAGGATATGCACGTAAGCCACTCGGGCAATATTAAAGTACTAACTCTCAGCTCAAAATGTCAGAAAATGTAGTTTAAGTTTCAAATCTTAGAAATATGGTTGAACATTTAAAAACAGTGTTTAAACTCAGGACTGAAATCATTTAACATGCCAAGTAATATGGAAACAGTGATAATAATCCCTGAAGGATTCCAATAATCGGCACAAAGCCCAAATATGTCCATAAAATCCAAGTAGGATGATTACCAAACAATTTCTAGTCAAGAACACAGTATGAACATCCCTCGGGGCGGGCTAAGTCATAATCCCCAATCACAAACGACCCTGCACTTGTCATAAAGTACGTGTCTCGCCTCAATATAGCATCACGATGCGATATTCCGGGGTTTCATACCCTCAGGTCATCATTTACATCTATTACTCACCTCAAGCCGGCCATAAATCTAGCTCGCTATGTCTTTTCCTCTCGAATCAACCTTCTCACGTGCCAAATCTCATCAAAACCACAAGGAATACATTACAATAGGCCAAAGAAACATAACCCAATCGAAGAGACTCGAAAAGCATCCAAAATCACGAAGTTGGCAAAACCCGAGCCCCGGGCCCACTTCTCAAAAAATTATGAAATTCACATAACCGGATTCCTTGTCTCGCCACGAGTCTATACATATCAAATTTACCAAAATTGGAGTCCCTTTGACCCTCCAAATTCCATTTTTAACTTATGATTTCTCAAGCCCTAACTTACTCCCTTTTTGATAAATTTCCACCAATATACATGTTAATTCTACCATAAACTTGAATAATTAGGCCAATGGACTTACCTCCAATCAATTCCCAGTCAAAACTCTCAAAAATACTCGCCGAAAGCTCTCAAGGTCACTCAACAATGGTGGAAAATACCCCATGCTCACGGATGAAATATAACATTTAAACCCTTCTGCCCAGTCGACTTTCGCTTCTGCGGTCCCGCTTTCACTTATGCGGGACCGCTTCTGCAGCCAAAATCCCGCTTTTGCGGATTACCATTAAAAATCCAACTTCTGCTTTTGCATCTCCAAATTCCGCTTTTGCGGACCACCAAAATCGCTTCTGCGGTTAACCGTCCGCTCCTGCGGACCCACTGATGCGAACCTCCTTCCGCTTTTGCGGAACTACCTTACCAGACAACAGACCACTTCTGCGACCTATAACCCGCTTCTGCGGTCCATTTTTGCAAAAGCGGAAATACCGGATACCAGCAATATGAACTTGCAACAAACTTCAAAAACTCTCTGTTTAACCACCCGAACTCACCCCAAGGCCCGTGGGACCTCAACCAGAACACCAACATATCCTAAATTCTTATTCAAACTTGTTCAAATCCTCAAAACACTTCAAACAACTCTAAAACCATCAAATGACATCGGATTCAAGCCTAGGTTTCTAAAAAACTTCCGAATGATGCATTCGATCAAAAACCCAACCAAAACACCTCCAAATGACCTGACATTTTGCACACATATCCAAAATCACCTAATGGAGCTATTGCAACTCTCAGAATTCCATTCCGACCCTCGGATCAGAATCTCACCTATCAACCGGAATTCGCTAAAATACTAACTTCGCCAATTCAAGCCTAATTATACACCTGACCTCCAAAATCACTTCCGATCACACTCCTAAGTCACAAATCACCTCCCGAAGCTAACCGAAACACCGGAATTCACATCCGAGCCCTCTAACTCATAAGTCAATGTCCGGTTGACTTTTCCAGACCAAGCCTTCCTTAAAAAGACTAAGTGTTTCATTTCCTATCAAAACCAATCCAGTTCAAAAGTTGTATTCATGCAAACTTAAGAACTCGGAGATTGTCGCCAATCTCCATGCACAGGAAAATCTAAAATTGTATGACCCTAATGGGAAGCCTCGGCAAAACCAGACCTATTCTGCATATACTATAAGACCTCAACAGGCATGGCAAATTGTAAGACCTCAATAGGCATGAAAAATCCCGCTATTTTAGGTTAAGCGTCGCATTTGTAAAAATCCCTAAAGGTCATACCACGGTGTGGATACCTAAAACTGCTTCTCGGGATCAAAAATAGCCACGGCCAAACGCACACAACTACGGTCAAAATGGCTGCAACAGCCCAAAAAATGCAACTCGGGGACGCTCGACTGTTGCTAAAAAATCCTCCGAATCTACTTTGGAAATAACCGGTAAAACACAGGCTTCCTCAATAAGCAAAAAACTATTCCTAACCACGTCGCCTCCAAAATCATAAAAATGTCAATTTTTTCGAAGTAGATTCGAGCGTTTCGGGACGTGTTTGACGTAGAAGTTTTTTGCTTAGGATAAAGCTAAAATAATTGATTTGACACCCTAGCGACCCTAGGGTTGGGGTTCTGGGCTCACAAATCCCTCACGATATGGCCCCAAAACTATAAAAGGTTGTATTCAAGCCTAGAATGATCTGATATATTCGGAGACTCACCACAAGAAATCCAACAACTTGCGTGACCCCAGGATCCAAACTACGAAATCACCAAGCCTCCGGAAAATAGCTCCGAACTCTCGAAAAGTTGTCTTCATGCAAACTCAAGAACTCGGAGATTGTTGCCAATCTCCATGCACAGGAAAATCTGAAATTGTATGACCCTAATGGGCAGCCTCGGCAAAACCAGACCTATTCTCCATATACTGTAAGACCTCAACAAGCATGGCAAATTGTAAGACATCAATAGGCATGAAAAATCCCGCTATTTTAGGCTACACGTCGCATTTGTAAAAATCCCTAAAGGTCATACCACGGTGTGCATATCTAAAACTGCTTCTCGAGATCAAAAATAGCCACGGCCAAACGCACACAACTACGGTCAAAATGGCTGCAACTGCTCAAAAAACACAACTCGGGGACGCTCGACTGTTACTAAAAAATCCTCCGAATCAACTTCGAAAAGAACCGGTTAAACACAGGCTTCCTCAATAAGCAAAATAGTAGTCCCAACCACGTCGGCTCCAAAATCGTAAAAATGTCAATCTACTCAACCTACAAGCTATGAACCTTCCGAGGTGCTCGAAACATCGCCAACTATGACTTGAAATTGAGGTTCTTTCAAGCCCGACAATGGGTCAGGCAAAAATAATCAATAAGACCTTAACGAAAGGAAATAAAACTTGCAAAAAGCCTACGGGCCTCACATCAAATAGTGTAAGTGCCTTTGTCACCGGGTAAGCAAAGCCTACGGGCCTCATACTGAAAGATCTCTACAGCTATCAGCTTGAAAATTGACAACTTGAGGATTAAAGTGAGCTCGAATCGTAGCCCGATTCGGAGACAGGATCCAAAATAGTTAAACTAAGAAAAGCATCCGGGCCTCATATCAAAAGGTCTTTACGACCAAACAACATAAGTGCCATTAGTCGCCCGCTAAAGCAAACCTTCGAGCCTTATATCGAAAGGTCTCTACGACCAAACAACGTAAGTACCACCATCACTGGCCAAAAACTCATATGGAACTTAAGGGTCGATTATAACTCGAGTCGCAACGCGACACGGAGACTGGGCCAAAAAATCATAAAGCTCCCAAGGGCATAAAGTCCACACCATTATCTCTAACGGGAACCTCTGGAAGATTAAAGGGTCGATTATACCTCAAATCGCAATTCGACTCGGAGACTGGACCCGAAAAATTGCCAAACGCCCAAGGGCAGAGAGTAAGAATCATTACCACCAGCCTAAACGGGCTCAAGGGTAAAATAAGCTCGAGTCAGGATCCCTACTTTTAGAGTGAACCCGAAACATAAGCCTAAAGGCTACTCCAGGATCAAATCGGTCCGATGGGAAAACTCCAGCGATTAGAAACTACAAAAATTACAAATTGAAGGGCTCCCCCTTTCTTATTAATTATATATTGATTACAAAGAACAAGCCCAGTCCACATCGTGTGATGGGATCTATATATGCGTATACACGGCAAAGGATGGGGGGGATGTTCGTTCCCCCTTTTTTATTTCCCTTTTCGCAACTACGACCCCCTCCTCCCCCTCATCATCAGATATTAGAAACTTGGAATCAAACTTTGCTCCCTCGGCATGTTTGATCTCCTCCGAGAGATCGAGACCACGAGCGTGAATCTCCTCAAAGGTCTTCCTCCGGGATTTGCACCTCTCATACTCCCTTCTATTCCTTACACGATCAAGGGCCTTCTTCAACTCAGCCCTAACAACGGTGACACTCTCTGAATAAGCAGCTATATTTTGCCCCGAATGGGTGCTATTTATTACGACCTCGGATAGGGCATCCGCAACCTTGATCTTTGCCCTCGACTTCGCCCGAGCAGAATCATCCGCGCGAGCAACTTGAAGTTGCACCTCAATACCAGATATCGTGGCCAGAGCTCTTTCTTTAGACCCCAAGTGAGCACGAAGGCATGCCCGTAGCTCACCAAGTTCGCGGTTGGTAGTACCAACTTCGCCCTAGAGTTGCTCCAGCTCATCCGCTTTACCCTTCAGCTGGAATGGCAGAATTTTAAAAACCGACAAAAATAGAAAAAGAGATGTGAAGGAAACACGACCTAACAAAATGGAATACCTATTTCTCCAAGAGGACCTCCCGGGCAAGGCTTTGGTCCGCCCTGCTCCTTAAAGAGGCAAGCTCGCTTTCCTTTACCGTGCATAGAAGCTAGAGGGACCTTCCCCTTTCTTGAGCCTTCTGCAGATGGGTCTCACAATGAAGCAGTTCGGTCTTGAGCCTGTCAAAAGTCTGAAAAGAAGCAAAGCACATGAAGAAGAGGGAAAACACCGGGCCTGAACATCTTTACTGCGAGCAAGAACTTACCGCGAGACCAGCATGCTACGTCCAATCAAGCTTTGGTCCCGTAATTTGGCCAAACAATCGAATCATTTCCTTTTAGATGTTGCGGAGAAGGTGCCTCAATACAAGCCTCTACACACCACGAGACATCCTTCCTTTTGCCAATACTCCTCAACTCTTGAACTGGCGATCTCGCCTCAAACGAACTCCTGGCGCCTGCAGTAGGGAAGCCGAGCAGATCAGTGAAAGGATGGCCACCCCTAAAGAGTGGTAAGGGAATGCCAGATACCTACCACGATAATTTACATCCCGCATCCCTTTTGAAAGATCTCGCCACCAGCGCCTGTCATGAGTCCAGCATGCTGCTAATCTACGAGACCATTTGGCTAATTCTGGAACCTCATCAGGCAACCAACGGGTAGATACAAACAAAAAACGAGAAGAAATCGCCATGAGTCTTATCTGGGATAAAGGAAAGAAGAGATAGCTCGAATAGGGAGCTTACGTGTGGAACTCTATTTCTCAGGGAACGGGAAGAATTCCCTGGGGATAACATCGGTCATCTGGACTCGGACAAACTGGCTCATCCATCTGTGGTCTTCATCCTCTTGGCCGCCGATCATAGGAGCTCGAGTAAACCGATGCTGGAGAGCAACCAGGCCTTAAAACAGCAATAGGTGGTACAACCTTATGAGATGACTAAGATTGAAATCTATCCCGGCCTTATTGGCAAAATATCTCATCGACCGTACTATGTTCCAGAAGAAAGGATGAACCTGCGCCAGTGTTACCTGATACCTTCTACAAAAACCGAGCACAACCCGGTCCGGAGAACCTAGCTCGAGAACAATGATGTAAACACTCAAGAAGCCTTCGATGCACATCGTGATGTTCTCTTCGGGGGAAGAGGCTTGCAGGACCATGCCCTCCCCCCATCTACATTTTCTCTTGATCTCCTCGAGGTCCTCCTCTCAAACTAAAGAGGCAATCCTCAACACATGCCCCCGATGAACCAGAATATTAGAAGGTTTTCCCAGCATAGCAACACCCCTCAAGGATGTATGCTTCGAACATCGCTCCCCCAATTTCGGAGAAGGGCCACTATCACCAGCCAAAGGAGGAATGCAGGAAGAAGTGCCATTTGCCTAAACATCAGATGTCGAAGCAACGACCATGACCGCAACAGAATAATAGGGAGAGGAAGAATATCTAAGCGAAAATTTCCTAAAGCAGAGAATTGGGGAAGCTCGCAGAAAGTACCTTACTCTACAGAGGGGATGACCCTATCGAATAAGAAAATGTAGTAGTCATCCCTTAAGAAAGGAATAGATGAATATATAAGGGTCAGGACATAACGGACCAAACTGCCCTAACAGGCTAATTAATTCTAGTCGCGTTAATAACACACTCCCCTTTGGGAGTGCAATGACGAAATTAATCTAGACTCCCACGTGTCTCATGAAAGAAGGAGGGGCCCCCCAGGAATCTCCGATGCCGGTCCCCCGAGCTCACAACCCAGCCTCGGCTACAAAATACAAAAGAGCTCCAAAGGCCCGATACCTAGTGCTCTGAAGAAATAAGAACTACCGTAATAAGAACTCCTCCTTTATTAACAAAACAAATTATACATCTTTGCAATATTCGGAAGAGAAACCATGGGCAACATTAAAAAAAGGGGGAAAGGGGGGCTCAGAGACTACTTCTCACCGCTATATTCTTTGCCCTCATTGGGAATAATTAAATGCTCCAGTTCCTCCTCCATCTCACGGGCCTTGTTCAAATCATCAGATAGCTCGAAGCCTCGGGCCTTGAGTTCTTCCAGAACCTCCCTTCTTCCTTCCGGCTTGGCATGATCAACAGCACTGATCAGTTTCTGCTCGGCCGCCAGGAAAATGTCACGGGCCATTGCATGCGCTGTGGTCGCGTCTAACTTGTAGGCATTGGCATCTCGTTCCACGCAGAGCTTAGCCTCGGTCAAATCATCGATCTCCTTTTGGGCGCCTTAAAGAAGACTCAATGATGCCGAAAACTCCCCAGTCGCATTCCTATTCCACTCCCTCAATTCGGAAACCTCCATTTCCAGCTCGGCGATCCTCAAGTTTCTCTGGTCAACCTTCATTACAAAGCAAGGTGACGATTATGTAAACACAAAACACTCGTGTAGATGCCAAGCGGAGGAATAGATATGAAAGAAAGAAGAAGAATACATGTATAGTAAGAGCGGCCATCTCCTGGAGTGCCGCCTCTAAAGCAGATTGAAGCTCTTTCACCTCCTCACCATCCCAGATGCTTCGAGACTTAGAATCTTGCAGTTTCAAAGCAATGTCATCATGCTCTATCTCTTAATATGCGAATTCCTCACGGAGCTGTGATATGACAAGATAGCATATCTCTTTGCACTATAGCATAATAAGGAAATTGAGAGAAGCAACAAATAGACGCCCAAGGGCAAAGGAAAACGCTAAAATAAAGATTTTCACCTACCGCAGGGATTTCTTCACTGCATCAAAGGCATGAGTTACGTCAAGATCAACCCCATTCGGTACATCATCTAGGATGTTGGCAAAAGTGCCTTCCACTCCGAAAAAAGTTTCGATCGTGACACCAACCATCTTGCCGGCATCTCTCAATTCTCCCGACGAAATTAAAAATTTTTGGATGAAGTCGTTCGGGTTATCAACCCCATCAAACAGTAGCCCAAGTCCCAGGAATGCTCCAAACTCCACCACATCTGAGCCCATAGCTCTGCTGGTGTGCTCACTCAAATCTAGCCGAGTGGTTCAAAACCACACCGGCATCCTCACCAATAGCCTCCGTCTCCTTAGCCTTGCTAGCCTTAGCCATTGCGAACTCAGCAGCCTCCGATTGGGGCACCTGCGAACCCCTCTCGCTGGTCCTTGACCTCCTTTTCAGCAGACTGCCATCATCACCTTCTTCCCTGCCTGCATCGGGATTTGAGTTAGAGCTCGGGATGGTGGCCTCATTAGCTCAAGCAACGGCCATTCTTGTTTTCCTTTTTTTGCCCGAGCGGGCTCCCAAGGCATTCTTTTCACCACTAGGGAGTGGCCTCCTCGATATCTTTTCCCCAAGGCCTGCATCAACGCGATTAGTAAAGCACAAAAGGAATATAAAGTACAAGATACATGTAGAAAAAACGCTCAAAGAAAAGATATACTTATGCAAAAAGTTCTATCATTCGGGAAAATGCATCCATTGGACCGGGATAATGTCTGAAGTGGTACCCTAACAATCCTGCTCATCCACCCCCGGTCCTTTCCCTCATCAACATTTGAAAAGAAAGGTTTCATGGACCGTTGTTGAAGCTTGATCAAGCCTCGAAATAGATGAGGGCGGTATAGTTTGATCATATGATTGAGAGAGAGGACTTCACCCGCAATCTCCTCAGTAAAATACCTGAGCATCAGCACAATCCTACAAAAGGATGGCGAGATCTGGCCAAGGGTCACTCGGTACCAAGTGCAAAAGTGAAGGATCACCGGGTCGATGTCCAAGGGAGGAGAGTTCACGGCCTCATCGGGACCCAGAGCAAACGGGTAGGTATATATGCAAAGAAAGCCTTCCTTGAAACTGGTAATATCTTTGCTAGAGGCAAGAATTCCCACTGTCACTGCTTCATTCCACCGGCAGTCACTCTTCACTTTTTTGACATTAGCTAGGACACTAATGTATCGAGATACATGCTCGCATCGGCCCGATATGGACGTAGGAGCCTCAACATCAAAATCCTTCGACGTATCAAGCTCGGAAGGAATCCACTGCTCTAGGAGAGGAGCCGACCTACCAACCCTCCGGCCAACTAAGATATTGATGCAGTATTATTCCGTCGGGGTACCGTCTTGGAAGAACTGGCCATAAATAATAAGGGAATTCTTCCAAAAAGAAAAAGAAAAAAGGATTAAAATATATCAAATAAAATAGGATTCCGATTCACAAGCCTAGAGCAAGGGCAAATATGAGCATCATCTGATGATCAGATCATTTTATAGGGTCCAATTGGTAGAGCGGGAGGGACAAGCCTGCAATAGTTCGTAAACTCCTCGATCATCGCATATAACGCCGGCCTTGCACTATTTTTGGGGCTAAGGAATTTAATAATCTTACATGAATGACATTATGGAAAATATTACATCGAGGCTATGAAGATATGATTCGATATCATTTCCCATCACTTCGTCATGAAAAATGCGGAGACTATCTGTACGCAATGAAAATTAGAAGACTTGAATTTCGCTATCGAGGCAATTTGGGAAGCCTCCCTCGAGACCCTGAGGATGGAAGGCTACAATCAAGTTCTCGACCTTTGGGTTCATCGAGGTTCGAATCAAAGGGAGTAGTGCTCGAGGTCAGGGTAAGAGAAGATGACTTCAGAGCGCATAGCTACACCTAACAGGGCCAGTCTATCTGTAACCTACCAAGATGACGTGCGATAGGCCATCCCATCTTCCTATTGTTGTAAATGATATATGTGTATTTTAATGAGTCCCCTCTCCTATATAAAGGGGACTCACCCCACCTTATAACGCACTGATGTTGCTCAACTTCTCCACCAAGCAATAATATCTCTCTCTCTCTCTCTCTATCTCTTTATCTCCTAAGTTATCTGTGTTCTCTAACCTCGAGGTCGCCTTAGCATTTTAATGTTCTTCATTATTTAGCTCAAGATTGACGGTACAGAGCCTTGTATATTCATACTTATTTGTTATCCCTCTCCTGACTACCATCGATAAGGCTATCTTTAATAGACCCGTGATAGGCCCGAAGCCTAGCCCTGAGGTATCCACTAGCTTATTCCAAGCCCGGGAACAACCCTTACTGGTTCGGCTATCGCTCGTCTAGCTCGATCTTTAATGTTTTACTCCAGGCTTAGAACTAATCGCCCTTCAAAACTAGCTCGGGAATAGATCACATATTTTTAGAGTCTCATTTACAAATTTAATTATTGTTACCATTTTCACAGCAAACACTTATCCTGATGAATCAAAAACTGTGACACTTAATGAGACAACACAACATAAGGATAGTAATTCAGAGAAAATAGAAGAAGAATATATAATCCCTAAGGAAATTGTTAAAGAAGTAGAAATTTTGAAATAAGCCTAAGCCAAATTTAGACGAAATCGAGACAGTCAACTTGGGAGATTTTGAAACGGTCAATAAAAATTGCATAAGTATCCACTTGTCACCATCAGAGAAAGAAGAATACACCCATTTCTTGAAGGAGTATGAAGACATTTTCGCATGGTCTTATGATGGTATGACTGGTTTGAGCGTATCTATAATGGCTCATAAACTACCCACTAGTTTGATGTGTCCGCATGTAAAACAGAAACTCAGAAAGTTCAAGCCTGATACTAGACTGAAAATCAAAGAGGAAGCCACCAAGCAGTTCAAAGCTATGGTTCTTGGAGTGGTTGAATACCCTACTTGGTTGTCCAACATCGTTCCAGTTCCAAAGAAGGATGGGGAGGTCAGAGTATGTGTCCACTATCGATATTTGAACAAAGCAAGTCCCAAAGATGGTTTCTCGTTACCCAATATACACATATTGATTGAAAATTATGCAAAGCATGAATTCCAATCCTTTGTGCATTGCTTCGCAGGATACCATCAGATCTGGATGGATAAGGAAGAATCCAAGAAAATAATCTTTATCACTCTGTGGGGGAAATATTGTTATAAAATGTTGTTGTTTGACCTAAAGAATGTTTAGGCCACTTATATGAGTGTCATGACGACTATTTTTCATGATATGATTCACAAAGAAAAGGAAGTATACGTGGATGACGTTATCATCAAATCTAGAAGAAGCATGGATCATGTAGTAGATTCAAAGAAATTCTTTAATTGGCTTCTAAAGTACAACCTCAAGCTAAATCACGCAAAGTGTGCCTTCGAAGTCCCCGATGGAAAATTGCTAAGTTTCATCGTCAGTCGCCGGGGGAATAAGTTGGACCCTTCAAAAGTCAAAGACATCCACGATTTTCCACCTCCAAAGAGCAAGAAATATGTGATGAGTTTCTTGGGTCATCTCAATTACATCGGCTGATTCATAGCACAATCGATTGTGATCTGTGAGCCAATTTTCAAAATGCTGAAGTAAGATGCTGCAACAAAAATGGACTGAAGAATGTCAAAAAGCCTTTGACAAAATTAAGAAATACCTATCCATACCACCAGTCTTGGTCCTGCCTGAACCTGGTAGACCTTTACTACTCTATTTGTTTGTACTAGATGGAACGTTCAGTTGTGTTTTGGGACAACACAACGAGATGGGAAGAAAGGAACATGCCATATACTATCTGAGTAAGAAGTTCACACCCTATGAGGCATGGTATTCTTTGTTGGTATGCACCTGTTGTTCCCTGGAGTGGATAGCTTAGAAATTGAGGCATTACTTCTGCGCCTACACTACATATCTCATATGAAGGATGGATCCCCAGAAATACATCTTTTAGAAACCTATGCCTACAGGGAAACTAGCAAAACGGCAGATATTATTGAATTAATTTGATATCGTCTATGTGACTCAGAAGGTGGTCAAGGGACATGCATTAAGCAGATCATCTCACAGAAAATCCTGTAGGAGGAGAATACGAACCACTAAAAATGTATTTTCCCAATGAAGAAGTATAATTTATAAGAGAAGATATCACTGAAACTTACGATGGCTGGAAAATATTCTTCGACGGGGTCACAAATTTCAAAGAAGTAGGTAGTGGAGTAGTTTTGGTGTCAGAGATAGGTCAACATTATCTGGTATCCACAAAACTCATATTTCTGTGCACCAACAATATGGCATAATATGAGGCTTCCATCATTGGGCTCAATTTGTCTATCTACATGAATATCCAAGAGTTACTGGTAATTGGCGATTCAGATCTTCTGGTACATTAGGTTCAAGGAGAATGAGATATAAAGAATACTAAAATATTACCATATTTATATCATATGCAAGAGTTGATGAAGAGGTTCAAGAAGATAGAGTTCATATATGTTCCGAAAATCTAGAATGTTTTTCCAGATGCATTGGCCACTTTGTCTTTCATGATACAACATCCAAATAAGAATTTCACTGATCCCATTCCAATAAGGATCCATGGTCAGCCAGCTTATTATGCTCATATTGAAGAAGAAATAGACAAAAATCCATGGTTTCACGATATTAAGGAATATTTGGCAAAATGAGAATACCCAGAGCATGCAAATCCTACTAAAAAATGCACGCTCCAGAGGTCATCCAACCATTTCTTCTAAAGTGGAGGAATTCTGTATAGAAGGACTCCAGACCTAGGGTAATTATGGTGTGATGACGCCAAAGAAGCTTCCAAACTGCTCGAGGAAATATACGCTAGAACCTACAGACCACACATGAATGGTTTCATTTTAGCCAAGAAGATATTAAGTGCAGGATACTTTTGGACGACTATGGAAACAGACTGCATCAGGTATGTCCAAAAATGTCATCAGTGTTAGGTACATGCAGATATGATATGGGTACTACCAAATAAACTCAATTCAACAAATGCACCTTGGCCTTTCGCCGCTTAAGGAATGGATGTCATCGGTCTGATTGAGCCCGCCACTTTAGATGGGCACAGGTTCATTTTAGTGGCCATAAACTACTTCACAAAATGGGTTGAGACTACATCTTACAAGGTTGTAACCAAGAAAGCATCAGAAATTTTGTCACAGATTGTATTGTTTGCTGATTCAGGGTACCGAAATCCATCGTCACCGACAATGCCGCCGATCTCAACAACAATTTAATGAAAGCTATATGTGGAACCTTTAAGATCAAGCATAGGAATTCCAGTGCATACAGACCTCAAATGATTGGAGCTGTGGAAGTCGCCAACAAAAACATTAAGAGAATTTTAAGGAAAATGGTAGACAACCATAAGAAATGGCACGAGAAATTACCATTTTCCTTATTGGGACATCATACCATAGTTTGTACATAAGCCGAAGCAACTCCCTACATGCTAGTTTACTGTACTGAAGTTATCATTCCCGTCAAGGTCAAAATTCCTTCTTTGAGAATTATACAGGAAGCAGTACTCAGTGATGCAGAATGGATAAGGAGTCTCTATGAACAATTGGCTCTTATCGATAGAAAAGGAATGAATGTAGTATGTCATGCTCAACTTTATCACATCAGAAAGTCCAAATCTTTCAACAAAAGAGTCAAACCTAGACAGTTTACACCGGTCCAGCTGGTGTTGAAATGAATCTTCCCACATCAGGACTAAGCCAAATCAAAGTTTTCACCCAATTGGCAAGGGCCCCACATGGTTCACAGGGTACTAACAGGAGGAGCACTCACACTTGCAGAAATGGATGGAGAAGTTTAGCCAAAGCCTATCAATTGGAACACAATCAAGAGATACTATATTTAAAATATTTACATTTCTTCATTTGATGTAACTGAACTATGCTTGACCAGCTTTGTATAGGTTTGGTCATATCTCAATAAAGTTTTTATTTTCCCACAACCAGAAACTGGGGCAGAATTTTTAGGATGACCCTCAAAATTTTGGAGCAAGTGCAGCCGAAGTCATCATACAAGACAGTCAGAGAATCGGTTAACTAACTTGGGCAGAATTTTTAGGAGGAACCTCAAAATTCTAATTCAAAAAAGTTGCGAAGTCTCTAAAAGTTTCGTATTCATTGGTTCATTTAATTTACTTAATATCGTAAACAAGTACGTTTTAAAATAACTATGTTTATCGAATGCATACATACTTTTCGAAAACTTTATTTCTATGACAGTCAGATGCTACCCATGGTAACTAGAACAGGGTCTCGATACTGAGAAAAGCAAGAAAGCGAAGGCACAAATCGACTTTCCCCCTGCTGAACTCACAAATCTTTCTTTGCATATAGGTACGATAAAATGACGATACTCGCAGACACATCAAGTCACAGCCTTCAAGACGGCAAGTTATCTAGCATGAACATCTTGAGCTAAGAAATACTTTACTTTTCCATTTTTCTCTAATTAGCAGGAGGCTAAGAATTTCCTCTCTATCGCATAAATCTAAGATTTTCCTTCCTCTTGCATGAGACTAAGCATTGTCTCCTTACATTGCATGAGACTACGAATTGTCTCCTCTTCCTACATGAGGCTAATCCTTGCCTACCTAATTGCAATAAACTAAGAACCGTCTCCCCTACTTGCATGAGGCTAAGCCCTGCCTCCCCAACTACATGAGGCTAAGCCCTACCTCCTTAATTGCATAAGGCTAAGCACTGTCTTTCCTTACATCGAGACTAAGTGTTGTCTCCTCTTTGCACGAGGCTAAGCCATGCCTCCTCAATTTCATAAGGCTAATCACTACATGAGACTAAGCATTTTATCCTCTTCTTTCATGAGGCTAAGCCCTGCCTCCCTAATTTTATGAGACTAAGCACTGTTTCTCTTTCTTGCATGAGGCTAATCACTGCCTCCCCAAATGCATGAGGCTAAGCTGTGCCTCTTTAATTGCATAAGGCTAGGCACTGACTTTCCTTGCATTGAGACTAGGCATCGTCTCCTCTCTTTGCATGAGGCTAAGACTTGCCTCCTCAATTGTATAAGGCTAAGCACTACCTTCTACTGCATGAGACTACGCATTGTCTCCTCTTATTGCATGAGGCTAAGCCCTGTCTTCCTAATTGCATGAGACTAAGCACTGTCTCTGTTTATTGCATGAGGGTAAGCCCTGCCTCCCTACTTGTATAAGGCTAAGCTCTGCCTATCCTTGTCTAGTGCAGTATGCTACATTGATTGAAATCTAGCAGTATCTCTTTTTTCTTGGGGCTAAGCTCTATCCCAATCGTATGCAAGACAAAGATCTATCTTGTTTCACCCATCATCATGTTGTCTCTGCATTTCATAGGCTGAAACATCGCCATCTATCCGAAGGCACCATAGTCCAAAGGCATCATCCTCATAGCCTAAAGACACATTGTCATGCCTGAGGATATCTCACTATTTCATATCATTATTCAAAGGCGTCATGGTTTAGAGGCACCATTCTCATGGCCCGAGAACATCATTTCATGGCTGGCGAATCCCTTATCTCACAATTTATCGCCCATGGCGTCATGGTCTAAGGACACCATCCTTACCGTTCGAAGACAATCTTCATGGTCCAAAGAGAATTTTATCATATTTAAAGCCCCGCATAGCCTATATATATTTGCGTGCATCATGTTTTAAGTTTTTGCAGGTAATCCAGCAAATAACCGTTCTTCAAATAGGAGCAACCTTCGCTCCGTTTTCCGCTCACATCATTCATACCCTGCCGTTATTTCAAACGTAATCGACTCCCATCAATTACTCGCTTTTACTCTATGACCATTCAGATATCTACCTTGTGATACATTTAACATCTCAAATTCACATTCGTAACTTCGCATAAATTCATTTGATACTATCCTACTATAAAGAACCCTTTACGAAACACACGACCATCCCTGTAACAACGTCATCAATGTTGCTCACCGTTGGATCTAGAACTACACATGGCCTGATTCCTATAGAATCAGGGATATGTAGGCAGCTCAAAGAGTAGGGTGTGGCATTTTTTTATTCAAAATAACTCATTCGGTCAAAATCGGACATCATTTCTTTACTCGACAACTCTTTCATCTTTTGTCACGACCCCAAACCCGGTCATGGTGGCGCCCTGCCGCGAGGCTGGGCAAGCCTGACCAACACCTTCTCAATACAACGATTTATCCCAAACATGAAGCAATAAGGGGAACATGGCAACTTTAACAATAAATTCTGAATAACTGAAAAGATAATGTACGAATAGAAACCACGACTGAACAAGTACTCCCAAGACTTGGGGTCACGAGTATAGAGCCTCTAACAAAAACCAAGTACAAGTCTTAAAGATGAAATACAAATGTCTGAATAACAAGAAATAACTGATAAGAACAGAGCAATTGGTCCTGCGGACGCTGGCAGCTACCTCAATGCTCTGGCACCTGGATAAGCGGCAACAGCAACGCTAAACCTCGGAAGCACCTGGATCTGCACACAAGGTGCAGGGAGTATGGGGTGAGTCTACCAACTCAGCGAGTAATAAGCATGTATAAAAACCCGAAGATTGGAAATCCACAATAAAGCACAGAGTAAAGCTATCTAACAGAATTATACAGTTTAAACCTCAGAGATATGCATATAAAGCAACAATAATCAATGCATGCGATGCAATGCAATGCATGACCACTGCAGTACGTGCAATCCGATCCATTTGGGTACCCGCGCTCACTGTGGGGGTTCAGACTCCGGAGGGGCTCCTACATCCCAAGCGTAATATCATAGTAACATACGCTGTGGCGCACAACCCGATCCACTATCAGTCCAGCTACATGTATACAAGCCTCACAGGCACATATATCTTACCATTTTTAGTTCAGTTTATTAGAAGAAAACATAGAATTAGGTGTCAAACCTCAATATTTACCAAATCATGTTAAACAGAGTTCTAGTGCAGGACTGATGTCATGAAAGCATGCCATAATGCATAGAAATAATGATAACGATCCTCACGGGATCCAATTAACCGGCACACGGCCCAAATATATTCATAACCATCCAAGTAGGAGGTTTACCGGCTCATCTATAGCCAACAACACTGTATAATGCCACTCGGTCGGACTAAGCCATAGTCCCCAATCATAAACGACCCCGCACTCGCAGTAGAGTACGTATCTCACCTCAATACAGCATCACAATGTGATAAACCAGGGCTTCGAAACCTCGGGTCATCATCTACACCCATTACTCACCTCAAGCCGACCGAAAACTAGCTCGAAATGCCTTTCCCCCTCAAATTCTCCTCTACGAGCATCGAATCTGGCCAAAAACACAATGAATATATTACAATAGGCTAATGGATCATAACCCAATCGAAAGAACTCGAAAAACATCGAAATTCGCGAAATTAGCAAAACCCGAGCCCCGGGCCCACATCTCGAAAAATTACGAAATTTACATCACCGGATTTCTCGACTCGCCACGAGTCCGTATATATCAAATTTACCAAAATCGGAGTTCAAATAAGCCCTCAAATCTCCATTTAATTCTCTTTAGTTTCAAGCCCTAAACTACCATTTTTGTCCATAAATTACTTGAGTTTTCAGTTCTAATCCTTGTATTTAACTTGGAAATAAGTAGAAACAACTCACCTTTGATGCTTGATGAAATCCCCCTTGAAATCCTCTCCAAAATCATCCAAACCAAATGAAATAAATGAAAGAAATAAACCAATTTCGTGTAATAAAGAATCTGCCCGTGCTTCGTCGAGTTGTACCTTGCACCTGTGCTATACAAGTTGTACATCCTATTGCTCCAGCAGTAATTTTCCGTCGATCATAACTTCTAGTACAGATGTCCAAATTATGAGTTCTTTAGCTTTCTGGAAACTACACACAAAGGTCTACAACTTTTGTGTTTTGCACTTTTTGTGATTCCATATAGATTACAATATATGAGCTCCCAAAGTAGCCTACTAGCACCTGAAAATGCCCAGAATTCTGCAATAACTGCTGCATTTCAGCAGTTTTTTTTTTCCAAAACCAAAAATGCCGATAGGCATCCGAAATCACCCCGAGGCTCTCGGGACCTCAACCAAAAATACAAACTCAACCTAATACTTCATTCAAACTTGCTCGGATCATAAAAACGCTACCTTAAACATCAAAAATCACCAAAATCCTAGAATTCGATTCAAACTTAAACTTAAACTTTCAAAATTCATATC
>MU766281.1:17494-50692 GCA_026770625.1 Nicotiana glauca | reverse complement strand
ATATATATATATATATATATATATATATATATATATATATATATATATGCTTCATCATTTTATTTACAAGCATGCACAAGTATTTTTTATAATTTACCATAATTTTTAAAGGCTTTAAACCAATTTATTTCTGCATTTTGTTATATATAAATATCTATTAATTACCTTATAAATTATTTTATGATTATTTTATCATTTACACCCATATTAGATTTTAAATATTTTTAGCCCACTTGTTATAATAACGTTTGCATTTTTAAGGCTAAATTAAACTTTTTGCAATAACAACCCATGCATGCTTATAGTTACTTTATTTATGCCAAAATAATCTTGTTTAGTATTAAATCATTGTTTTTAACTACTTTTATGCACAAATGATATTTTGGTTATTTATAAATTATTTTTTTAATAAATTTGGTATTTAAAATTTGGCCCCAATTTCAATAAAAAATGGTCAACGACTCATAAATGATCCCTCCCTTTCCTTATATCTCGACCCCCAAACCTTAACCTCATTTCTCAAATTTTCTGCCTCTATTTCCCTCCTCTAATTAAGCTTAATCCTGCCACCTCACTAAAATTCCCCCAAATCCAGTTCCTAATAGGATTCTTTCCCTATTTACTTATCATTTTGGTGTTTTTCCTTTATTTGGTGTTATTCTATAGAATAACTTAGGTACTTGACTAAACATGAAAATTACCCCCACTTTGATTCTATCCTAATCGATTTTCACCTCTATCTGGATGACCTTAAGTCCAAACGTATTATTTTGTACCGCGTGAGCCTGATTTGCTCGCATCTCGTTGATTCTTACTTAACCCTAAGGTTAGAGTTTTCGGATTCTCTTTTGGTTCGAACCAAAACTGGTTCAAGCTTTGATTTTGAGTATTATTTCGTCTATATTCACTCTATTATGCGTGAATCTGCCTAGTTCTATTGATTTCTTTTACTTACCTAAATCATGGTTTAAGATCTTCTTAATCGAACCAAATCTGGTTCGATTCTGCGCTTCTTTTGGATAATCTCCTATCTATGTTTGTTTTATGCAAGTATTTCATTTTTAGCCTTTACTTTCTTTCGATTTTGCGATTTACCTAAATTTAGGGTTTCAGAACCTTTTACTTGAATTAAATCCGGTTTTATTTTGTGCTTATTGTGAATAATTTCTTGTCTATGTTCATTTTCCGTATTATGTAATTCTTTGCCTTATATTCGACCAATCTCGTGTATTTTTACCTAAAATTTATGGTTTCAATTCTACTGACTCAACCACTTGCCTTTTGGAGTTTAAACCAACTATTTTTTATTTTTATTTTCAAATTTCTACACTATTTAAACCCCACCCCACTCCCCTTTGAAAGAGATCCTAAGTTCTATCTTCGAAAAAACGTTAAGAACACTATAAACTAAGGTTGTGTGCTTCCACTCTTGAATAATCTTATTTTGTATTCTGATTCCTAGCCAGCCGAAATCCAAGGCCATAAATTCCAAGTTCTTGCTCTTGTTTGGTGATATTTTCCATACTGTTGAATTACTCCTTCCTTGCTTCACCTTAACTGGTGAGTTACCATGCCTTTTATGATTTCATTCTGATTATCTGCCATTTCATGTATGTGTTACTTCAGTTAAACTATGTTATCCTAAGTGCTATTACATCTGAGACATGCTTAAGTCTACTGTGAGTTTGTTAGTTCGATCCTACTTATCCATATGTCACTGATAGCTATCTCTTTATGTTCAATTATGTTATAATTTTACTCTTTGAACATGTTCTCATATCTCCTTCTATGGGCTAGTTAACTATGTGTCACGACCCTAAAATCGACCCAGTCGTGATAGCGCCTATCATGAAACTAGGCCAGCCGACACAACTTCCGAATTAACCATTTAACCAATAATAATCATTTTAAAGCCTTCTATTAATTAGATATCTCATAATGTAAGTTTAAACGAACAGTGTTGAATAAATACACAAGCCCGACCTCGGGGTGTCACAAGTCACTAGCATCTACTAAGGTCTGAATACAACAAGAGTCTAAAAAAATACACTATAACAAGCTAAAGGAGGTAAGAGTGAGAGAGCAGGGATGTGAACGCCGGACATCTACCTTGCCAACTCCAATGACTCTACCACTAAGCAATCAACACCGGCTACCGAGTTTGGAAATAGCTGAATTTGCACATAAGGTGCAGGGCGTAATGTAAGTATGCTAACTCAGTAAGTAATAAAAGTAAATGAAAGCTGAGCAGTAAGAAAACACGTAAATCACGTCATAGCACTACAGTAATTGCAGTACATTTCCAAAATAGTGTAGAAATCATTCACTTCGTAAATCAAGCTCAGTTTCAGTAAAACCTTTTTAAAAAATCTTTCAATAAATTCAAATGATCAAATTAGTGACTAATAAAAATGATAGAAAAGTAACAGCCCCTCGGGCAAATCACGTATCATAAACCACCCATCGGGCATAATATCAACAGAACCAGACCCTCGAGCTACCTCATAGTTACTCGTAATCAGCCCGTCGTGCATAACATGGATCAAGTACCGCTCCACGACCAACAATATGAATCAACAATAGCCCCTCATGTAACAATATGAATCACCAACAGCCCCTCGGGCTACATCACATCACTCACACTGGGTACATGCACTCGCTGGGGTTGTATAGACTCCGGGAAGGGCCCGTTATGGCCCAAGCACAATAACAAGCCATCTCGTGGTATAATCAACAGGATCTCAGCCTCATATCAATCACAAGCCATCTTGTGGCATAATAAATCTGGCCCTCGGCCTCTCATATATCATAATCAGTACCACATTCTGCGGCGCGCATCTTGATCCTATAGTATCCTTAAAACACAGGCTCTCGGCCTTACTCAGTCAGAATCTCACAAGCCGTACGGGCAACAGTAAAATATGATGCTCAACCCAAAATATCAAAAATGAGTAAAGATGGCTGAGTCGTGAAAACAATAGAATAGAGCATGACTGAATACAAATACAACGTCAGAATGGTGAGGAATAGTAGTAAATCCCCTAAGGATCCGAACAGTTGGCATAAGGCCCAAATACGACATTCATCCCAAAACATGATGATAATAAACCATTTTCAATCAAATAAGCAGTTAAACAGTCATACAGGGTGAACTAAGTCAGAATCCGCAACGGTTCATGACCCCACACTCGTCATCTACCGTGTGCATCACCTTAAAATAGAACAATGATGTGAAATCAGCGGTTTCATACCCTCAGGACAACCATTTACAATCATTACTTACCTTATTCTAGTCCAAACTCTAGATCGCGATGCCATTGCCTCTCGACTCGTATCCAAATGCTCCAAATCTACCCAAATAGAGATTTATACCATCAAAATATGCTGAAGGGAACAAAGCCCACTCGAAAATAACCAATTTACATATAAAATTTTGACATTGGCCAAACCCGACCCCCGGGCCCACATCTCGAAATCTGATAAAAATTACATAAATAGAATCCTTATCCTCTCATGAGTCTATACATATGAAAATTATCAAAATCCGACGTCAAATGCCTATTCAAATCCCCAAAAGTATTCTCAAACTTTTCTTCCATTTTCCCCAATTTCCACTCTAATTTCTCAATTTAAACATGAAACTCAAGAGTAAATCAGGGAATTAAACCAAATATGAGTGAAGAATACTTACCCCAATTGCTCCACTAAAAACATCCTCCAATTTCACCTTCTCCCATGCTCTCAAATGGTTTTTGTGATATTGGACATAAACCCTCGATTTCCAAATATAATCTCTCTCCCCAGATATTTTCTTCACCACGAACGCGGCAGCTACTCCGCGTTCGCGAAGCACAAAGCTTCACCAACCAAAATTACTTCTCCATGAACACGAGGACCCTCTCGCAAATGCGATTCATAACTGACTCGCCTGTTCGCAAATGCGACCTCTACTACGCGAATGCATAGAACAAATGCCTTGGGGTCCCAGCTATTCCACTTCTTCTACGCGAACCGCAGCAAAACCCTCGCAAATGCAATGACCTCTGACCTCAGCCCTTCACGAATGCGAAGGACAAATCCACTGCCTCACTTCCTAACCCTTTGAGAATGCGGGACATCTATCCGAACGCAAAGGTCAAAAACCTGCAACACCAACAACAGTTTTTCTACTACATTATCCAATATGAAATAATCTGTTCAACCACTCAAAACTCACTCGGGACCTTAACCAAACATGTCAACATATCACATAACATCATTCAAACTTATTCCAACCTTCGAAACACTCAAGACAACATCAAAACACCAAAATTACATCGGATTCAAGCCTAAGAATTCCAAAAACGTTCAAATTCTGCTTTCGATCAAAAAGTCTATCAAACCTTGTCCGAATGACCTAAAACTTTGCACACACATCACAAATGACACAATGGACATACACCAACTTCCGGAATTCCATTCCGACCCCTATACCAAAATCTCACCTATCAATAGGAAAATGCCAAAATTCTAATTTCACCAATTCAAGCCTAAATCTACTCCGGACCTCCAAAACACATTCTGATCATGCTCCTAAGTCCCAAATCACATAACATAGCTAACTAAATCATAAAAATTCCAATATGAGATCATACACTAACAAGTAAAACCTTTCAAATTTTACGCTTCAAATTGAGAACTGTTCATCCAAATTCATTCTGATTACCCTGAAAACTAAAATCGATGATTTACATAAGTCATAATACATCACATGGGGCTATTCATGCTATTGAACTGGTGAGCAAAGTGCAAAAGCTGAAAACGATTGGTCAGGTCGTTACATCCTCCCCTAATTAAACATACGTTCGTCCTCGAATGTGCCTATAGTTGTTCCAAAAGCCAACAAGTCGTTGTATAACCTTACCATGTAGATACCCAGGGGTGATCCCACATCACCCTATCTCATATAGGTCCGATAACATAATGTAACTAAAATTTTGCAAACCAACCTAGCCCATAAACCTTAGAACTACATTTTCACTTCTCAAATCATCTATAAGATTAGAATCTCATATTTATACTTTAAATATGCCCGAACAAGCTGTAATAACCCATACTGCAACCTCAGGGGAAATTACATGGCGTACCACATAACTCAAACACTTGTAGCGATAACTTCTAATCACATCAGTTGCTCAAAACATCCGAATTTTGATAATAAGCCCTTTATCAAATAAAGCCTCATTCCAACACTTCTCTGTACTGCCAATGATAAATGAAACACATAAGGAGTCATAACCACTCCTCAGATCAACCATTCGTGAATCCACTTCTCCTTTAGCAAGGACCCTAGCAAATTTCTGAGCCAAACACCGATATTATCCCTCTAACACGCTGAAATTGAATCCATTGTATTCATTATAGATCTCAACAATTCCACCTAATTCCAACACAACTACTCTGGTGACATGACACATCAAAACAATCTAAAGCCAAAACTCATGCAATCTGCACACTAAAAAGCAATAATCTGAATGTACTCAAATCATGAAAATAACTCAAATGAGAGAGCTGTACCTCAAGCTCACTAGTACCACCACACCAAATGCTAAGAACCCGTCACACCTCATAGAAACAGATCATACAAATCTAGCCCAAAGGATCATACCTCCACATAAGTTCGCTAAAATGTGCGACCCTATCCAAATACCGGTCCATATGAAATACCTCAAGTCACTATCTAAAAATTGACAATCACACGAAATTTGATGTCTAGAACCAAAGAGAGTCATCATAACCATGGCTAAGCAATTGACATAACATTATATAGACCTGAAAGGACACAATTGATACGCCATTCACCGAGCAATACCATATACTCTTCTAGCTTGAATTCCACTGAGAGGCCCCAATAAAACCGCACCACATGTGCCTATAACCAATAAATCTTAATTCCTCGCATCATGGAAAGATTAACTCATAGATATCCCCAGATCACTAATAAGCTCAAAAACAATCAAATCAACACATCCCTCAACAATACAACTCGGATTCAACCAAGTTGACTCGATGTAGAAAACACTTCTACATTGGCCTACGAATGAACCCCTTATCAAGGAGTTCCCGAAGCTACTCCTTCAACTCCTTTAACTTCGTCGGTGCCATACGATACGATGCCAGACACCAAATCAGTACCGAAACCGACAACCCTATCCAGTGACATGCCTGGAAGCAGGAAACACATCCAGAAAATCCCTTACCACCGGAACTGAATCATGGTAGGAGTCTCTGCACTGCCATCCATCTCGAAGGCCAAATAAGAAAGACAACCCTCTCCAGCCATCTGCCAGGTCTTCAAAAATGAAACCACCTTACTGGGAACATAATCTGTCAAATCTCGCCACTTAATCTGTGGCATTCCCAGCATAGCCAACATCACCGTCTTAGCACAATAGACCAGAATAACACAACACTAAGACAACCAGTCTATACCCAATAACACATCTCAATTCTAACATACCAATCTCAAATCTAACATACCAAGCAACATAGGACCCACCTAGGTCTCCAAACCTCCAATAATTACCACATAAGATCAAAATACGCGGTCCATAACAATGACCTAACCTGTTTATTAGAACTCCCAGTCCCCAAATTCACATAGCACATGAATTACCATATACAATCCCAACTCCACCGTCTGCATATATAACACACCTCTAATACCCAATCATCCCATGAGAGGTACTCTTATAACTCTTCTATGCCACCAGGCAAACTCGAATAACAGCAGTCGATCCAACAAGAGAGTGCCGCAATACTAATGAACTACCCTCTACTCAAACACATCGCCCTTCCTCAAATGTATACTCTCATCAAGCCATAAAAGTTTGTAATATCATTTCCCTAGTCTTTTGAAACTATCCGCGCAGCTAAAAAATTTATGACCTTTCTTTCAGAACTGAACCGTAACCTTACACATGAAAATCTCAATCCTACACAATATACCGCATGTACCATGCTGCCCTATGATAAATGTGAGAACTTTATAATCCACTACGAGCCACAACTACTACGTACTCAACTAGCCAACAACCTTCCACGTATTCCATCTAGAAGAAAATCACTATACATTCCATGCTTCTCACGTTCGTAGCAAATATACAACTCTAACCGTGGTAGAAACCATAAAGAACCCTCCAAATTCCATTTGCATAAAACTAAACTGGCAGGGCTGAATCCTTCTAACTCAACCAAGCTACACAGGCCACTAAAACCCAAGAGCATTGCCGTGAAACACATGCAGAAACTCATTACCTCTTATGCATCCAAAGAACTAATCATATCCTTACCATGCCGATCCAGACTACTACCAAGCTATCCCATCTATCTGAGTTTCCTCCTTATTTACCTTCAAATTGATACTTCTTCTTGCAATAACACCATAATTCCTCAACCCAGACTCGCCATACAAGACCCAAGCATAAAACCAGACTGTCTAAGGCTCATAAGCTGCTGGATACTCTTTTAAATATTACCAACAACACCACATTCAACATACCTACCTTGAAGGGACTTCCTGCGAATCCAAAGCCATTACCTTTACCTTCCTGATACTGATATATAGAATCCCATAATGATATAGAAATACTACGCTTGACACCCTTAAATGCAAACCTCAGTTGCTAGCCAAATATATGACTTGAAAATCTCCAATCGTTACATGTAAAATCTTGAACCCATTAGAACTATTCTTGAGAGTCATCTACTCTACTCAAACCACAATTAGACAGATCCAACAGACCAGACAACTTGTGCTCAAATAGTACTCCAACACCGCAGAGTGTAACCTCACCTTAAGGAAACAAGGAACTTCATGTTCTATGCACCATACATCCTTTACCAATAACAACTCAAGTCATCTCGTGATTCTCATACGCCCAATAAGCATAACATAGCCTTTATTGAAATATTTCCTTTACTCGAACCATCCTCGACCTCAGCCTCCATAAGCCATAATTGATTCACCAGTACACCTTAAACTAGAACCAACATAGCACATAACCGTGAAATCAACCAATCAATAGCAAACTCCCCCACTTGGCTCAAAGCCATAGATCAAAACACACAATAACTCATAATGCATATTCTCTATTACCGCCATGATACCATAGTGAGATTAAACTCAATCCTTCATAAGGTCATGCAACACATCCTATCTACTACTTCAAATCTTCCAAAAATCTCGTGTTCACCCTCGTAACAGTCAAGCCTACTCTGACCCAAATTCAAATTGCAACACGTATATTTCACTGGTAGAGGAGATATTCCAAAACCAACATAATGATCACACAACTTTAGAGCACTCCGCAGGAGATAACCCACCTGATTAGCCCCAAACTAAAACCTCTTTATACCCTTCCACCGTCATAAACATTACACAGTCATTTAATCTTCTTGAGCCTGAACTCATATCACAATGTGAAATTTACTTCACCTCCCAACTAGGAAACATGAAAAGATCCTTCATCACACCCACAACTCGGGGTTATACATCGAATCATAATGGAAATCAAACACTAGATAGTTTTTGCTATCCCAAAACAGACCCTTCTCATTTCTTTCAATTCAAATGAACACATCTCGCAGTCACATCATACTCATCACATAGTCATTCGTCCATTACTTCCACTAATAGGGACACTACCAAACATAAAAATTCAAAAGAAAAACACGTGCTTACATAATCAGCACCTCAGTGCTCAAGCTACAGGCAAGACTCGGCCTCAAGCCCTCCAGACTGGCCCAACATCATTGCGCAGAAATCACATCTCACCCCTCGATCAGGGGATCACAAGCCATCAATGTACATATGATAACGAGTGCTCATATGCGCATACGAATGCGTGGAAGGAATTTCAAGAGTCACATTTGAAGCTGAATCAAGGACAAACAATAAGAATTCAAGAATGTGGATTTTTTCCTAAAGGTTCTGCAGCCACCCAAGGATAAGTAAAGACCTTTTCGTACCGATCCATGAGACTCTACTAAGCCTGCTCATGACTCGTGAGACCTATGTAACCTATTCTCTAATACCAATTTGTCAAGACCCTAAAACCGACCCGGTAGTGATGGTGCCTATAGTGAAACTAGGCTAGCCGACACAACTTCTAAATTAACCATTTAATCAATAACAATCATTTTAAACCTTTAATTAATTAGACATCTGATAATGTAAGTCTAAAAGAAAAATGTGGAATAAATACACATGTCGAACCTCGGGGTGTCACAAGTCACGAGCATATAAGGTCTGAACACAACAAGAGTAAAAAATATACTATAACAAGCTAAGGGAGATAAGAGGGAGAGAACAGGCTGCGAACATCGGGCTACCTTGCTAACTCCGATGACTCTACCACTGAGCAACCAACACCCACTACCGGGTTCAGAAATACCTTGATCTGCATACAAGGTGAAGGGAGTAATGCGAGTACGCCAACTCAATAAGTAACAGAAGTAAATGAAAGTTGAGTAGTAAGAAAATACGCAAGCCACGTCATAGCACTATAGCAAATGCAGAACATTTCCAAAACAATAGATAAATCATTCACTTCGTAAATCAAGCTCAGTTTCAGTAAAACCTTTTTAAAACATCTCTCAATAGTTTCAAATGAGTGATAAAAAATGAGTAATAAAAATGATAGAAACGCAATAGCCCCTCGGGAAAATCATGTATCATAAACTGTCCCTCGAGTATAACATCAACAGAACCAGCCCCTCTATCTACCTCACAATCACTCGTAATCAGCCCCTCGTGCATAAAACGGATCAAGAATCGCCCCTCAGGAAACAATATAAATCAACAATAGCCCCTTAGACAATAATATGAATCAACAATAGTCCCTCGGGCTATATCACATCACTCACACTAGGTGCCCGCGCTCACTAGGGGTGCACAGACTTTGGGAGGGGCCCCTAACGGCCCAAGCGCGATAACAGGACATCTTGTAGCATAATCAACAAGCTCTTAGCCTCATATCAATCACAAGCCACCTCGTGGCATAGCAAATCTGTCCCTCGGCCTTTTATATATCACAATTAGTACCACATATTGCTGCCCATAGCCCGATACTATAGTATCATTATAACACATGCCCTCAACCTTACTCAGTCAGAATCTCACAAGCAACACGGACAACAGTAAAACATGATGCCTAGCCCAAAATGTCATTTAAGATATCAAAAACGAGTAAAGATGGTTGAGTCGTGAAAACAGTAGAATATAGCATGATTAAATACAAATACTAAGTCAAAATAGTGAGTAATAGTAATAAAATCCCCTAAGGGTCCAAACAGATGGCACGAGGCCCAAATAAGGCATTCAACCTAAAACATCATAATAGCAAATAGTTTTCAATCAAATACACATTAAACAGTCATACGGGGCAGACTAAGTCACAATCCCAAATGGTGCATGGCCCCATGCTCGTCATCTAGCATTTGTGTTACCTCAAAATAGCACAATAATGTGAAATCCAAGGTTTTATAACCTCAGAATAATCATTTACAATCATTACTTACCTCAATCCGGTCCAAACTCTAGCTCGCGATGCCTTTGCCTCTAGACTCGGTCTCCAAATGCTCCAAATCTAACCAAATACAGATTTATACCATCAAAATATGCTATGGGAACAAAGCCCACTCAAAAATAACCAATTTACATCAAAAATCCAAAAATTGGCCACACTCGACTCCCGGTCCCATGTCTCGAAATTCGATAAAAATCACATCAATAGAATCATTATCCTCTGACGACTCTATACATATCAAAATCATCAAAATCTGACATCGAATGCATATTCAAATCCCTAAAAGAATTCTCAAACTTTTCTTCCATTTTTCCCCAATTTCGACTCTAACTTTTCAATTTAAATGATGAAATTCAAGACGAAATCATGGAATTAAAACCAAATATGAGTGAAGAATACTTACCCCAATTGCTCCACTAAAAATCTCCTCCAATTTCACCGTCTCCCGCGCTCTCCAACGGTTTTTGTGATATTGGACTTAAACCTTGGATTTCCAAATGTAATCTGTCGGCCCAGATGTTTTCTTCATCACGAATGCGGTAGCTCCTTCGTGTTCGCTAAGCACAAAGCTTCACTGACCAAAATTCCTTCTCCACAAACGTGAGGACCCTCTCACAAATGCGGTACAAAACTGACTTACCTCTTCGCGAACGCGACCTCTACTATGCGAACGCATAGAACAAATGCCTTGGTGTCCCAGCTATTCCACTTCCTCTACGCAAACGCAGCAAAACCCTTGTGAACGCGATGACCTCTGACCTTAGCCCTTCGCAAACGTTGGACCACCTTCGTGAATGCGAAGGCCAACTCCATTACCTCACATCCTAACCCTTCGTCAACGCAGGACATCCATCAAGAACGCGAAGGTCAAAAACTTGCAACACCAACAACAGTTTTTCTGCAACTTTGTCCAACATGAAATGATCCGTTCACCCACCCAAAACTCACCCGAGGCTCCTGACACCTCAACCAAACATGCCAACATATCCCATGACATCATTCAAACTTGTTTCAACCTTTGGAACGCTTAAGAAAATATCAAAACACCAAAATTACATTGAATTCAAGCCTAAGAATTACAAAAACTTCCAAATTCCACTTTCGATCCAAAAATCTATCAAAACCTCATCTGAATAACCTGAAATTTTGTAAACCCATCACAAATGACACAACTAACCTACTCAAACTTCCAAAATTCCATTCCGACCCCTATACCAAAATCTCACATATCAACCAAAAAATGCAAAAATTTCAATTTCTCCAATACAAGCCTAAATCTAATCCGGACCTCCAAAACATATTTCGATCACGCTCCTAAGTCCTAAATCACCTAATAAAGCTAACCAAATTATAAAAATTCCAATCCGAGATCATATTCTAACAAGTCAAAACATGGTCGAACCTTTCGAATTTTAAGATTCAAACTGAGAATTGTTCTTCCAAATTCATTACGATTACCCTAAAACCAAAACCGATGATTTACATAAGTCATAATACATCATACAAGGCTAGTCATGCCTGAGAACTAGCAAGAAAAGTGCAAAATCTCAAAATGACCGATCGGATTGTTACACTATGCCTAGATGCACGCAAATCTATTTGCTGAACCTACTATAATATGGCATGTTTGATGTTGTTTCATCATATTTTTAACACCTATAGTAACTTCCCTAATTAGTCACTAACATGTAACGATTTGTTGCTAATTTTTTTCTTCTTATGACACTAGTTTCTACACTTAGCCTAATATGAACCCTCTTTTATTTCTATAAATTTATTTTTTTTACTTTTGATTAACTTTATTTCTCGAAAACTTCACTAGGTCTGCCTAAGTTCAAGAAGTCTGTTATTTGTGTGTATATGTTCAATTTGGATTTTTTCCTTCAGTGAATTCCCTTGACTGGATTCTATTCCTTTACTATCTGGTCCTTCTAAATTCTTATTCCTAGTCGCCAAAAAGCCAAGGCCATTTAGGTTATGTCCTTTGGCCTCCCTAGTGTTGCACTACTCAGGTTTCATGTGAGACCCTTGCGAACTATAACATACTAGAGACTTGGGTTATGTGTGCTCAGCCTTGATATATGAATGAATCACTCAACAACTAGTCATTTTTAATCTATGAACAAGAATTCTGGAGTTGTTGTGAGTTGAAGGCCTGGCTTGTCCAGGTTTATTTGAGCCTGTAGTAGGCTCCCTATAGTAATACTTATTCTGTAATTCATTACGTTAAATTATGGTCTGTAATAATTATTTATAATAACAATTTGGGGTATTAGTAAAATTGGGGGAAGGGCCTTATCCTATACTTACATTGAAATGGGTAGCATTCCAGGGTGTAGGCTCATCACTTAGACAAAATGTTTATTATGTTCAAACATGTTCAGCTACATGTGCTAGAAATCATGCCTATAGGTAATCTGTCGTTGCTCAAAACATGCTACTTTTCGAAACTCATGCCTATAGGTATTTTATCCATGCTCAAACACATTATTTTTTGAGTAGAAATCCTGCCTATAGGTTCTTTTTTTGGTTAAAATATGATCTACGAGTGCTTGTTAGAGAACTTATCTATACGATCTAAAATATCAGTCTTGATCATAGAAATCATGCCTATAGAAAACAAAAGACAGTTTTAGAGATCATTTCTATAGGAGCTAAAATCAGTTGTAATTATAGAAAGCATGCATATAGGTTTGAATTAGTTTAATTATCATCTGGCCCGTCTGTTCTGGAGTTGTTAAACACTGTGCATTGGCATCCTTAGAAAACCTGCCTATAGGATCAAATAAGTGATTCTGAATATGCTTCTGTGATTACAACTATCTATTATCACGTAAAATGCCTAGACATCATACATATAGGTTTAAGTTTCTTATGCTTAAAATCAGTAGCCAAATCATGTAGGTTTTGGGAAGCATATTAAGCAAATGGATTTTGTGTATAACCGTCTGCCCATTAAATCTAGATTTATATAGAGATCCTACCAATAGGTTTAAGCAATCTTAACTTTTTTTAAATCAGCAAACTATCTTTTTTCAATCTGACTTGTGTGCATTTGTTGTCTAATTACGGAGGCCAACTTGAGCCCTTACTTGCTTATAAGTGAAAGTCCGATGTGTTCTATATGTCGCCTATTTTTTGACATTTTTGAGTAGCGTAAGTTAAAATCTAGAACAACCCTAAAATAGAGGTCCAAATGCTAATGGACCATAGGTAGTGCACGTGTAGGAAACGGCTTAGAATTGACTTATGCGCTTCAGGTAAACAACTTAAAGATAGTAATTGGGTAGTAGGAGATGATAGTATGTGCCCACTGAATAATATGAGTAACACCTCATCTTCAGGGAGTTGCGAATTATTATTTATGTTGTACGGGGTGATCCTTTAAGCTAAAAAAACTTAGGACCCTCTCCCACCTTGTCCTTCAATCGATTATTCAGGTTTAGCAAATCGTTGTTTCTTATCTTTGATCACATAGACTAATTCATATAATTGAGTTCGGCCAGGACCCATGGTTTTGGACCTCGAAGAGTGCCTAACACTCTCTTCGAGAAAATTTCGAGCCCTTGCCCCATCTTTGGTTTTGCAAACTAGTCAACCGAGTTATTTTCAAATAGATGCCCTGACGCTTCTTAATCTGTTTGATGGAGACTCTCTCTTTTAAAACCCTTCCTTAAAAGTGTTGTCATGTGTAGAAACCCGATTTCACGAGAAAAAAGGGCGCGACAGCATGGCGACTCTATTAGGGATATTTTTTAGGCTCTTACCATAAATGAACTTGATCTTTGTGAATTAGTCTTCTCACATAAGTGTGGATTTGTTATTTTGTTGTTACATGGATATCCCGTTCCCATTTTCCCTTTTTATTACTACATGCACATCTTCTTCTCTATTTCCCTTTTATATAAACTCATATGTAACTCTTATTTAATTTGATTATAACTTGCATTTCCCCTTATTTCCTAATCATGTTCACTTGCTCCAAACTTTTAATTTTGCTATATCATATCTCTCCCCAACCCTTACCCATTTATTTGCTTTATTACAATTCTTTCATTATGCAAACTAACTTCATCCTTATTTTCCTTTCTTTTATGTCTTTACATTCCATTCAATACAGTATTTACTACTTTCAACATGAAAATTCTTGATAACGTGTTATTTTTTATTTGCATAAAGAATGCTCCACATCATATCCCATTCGTGCGTACTAATACCATAGCGGCACTTGATGAGTGTTCGCGCTCTTCCTAAAATCACCCTTTAAATTTGAAAAGGCTTATTTGTGGTAAAACTAGTCAATCAGTGATGCAATCAACGGTTCTAAGCCTTTCCTTCTCAAGTTGTCCGCTTGTGGGTACCAGTCTAGACTCTTCTAGAAATTCAATTCTAAAATCAAATATGCATGCATCATATGTAAACCTAGTATGAGTTAGAATGCTATTCACGCAATAACTCACTAAGACAAACCTTGTCCAAACTCTATTGGGGTTTCCATAATCGCAATGGACACAAGCACGATTTGTGCATCATTTGGAGAAATCATGCCAATATATTCATCGTTAACATGAAAATAGCTGAATCTAGAGGAGGCAAGGGCTAACTTTATCTATTTTGCATAAATAAGGCATGAGGTCCCCAGGTTCGGCATGGTTCGGAATATCCTCCCTTTGCTACTGGAGTATGGAAAAATCTTGCGCCAAGTAACAAAAACCACGTGAAAAGAGTTCTTTGAAATTACCTTCTTTGCTAAACATTCAATCGAACAATGTACTAATCGAGGCCACTACTATGTTCAGGGATGAAAAGAGGGCTATTTTACATTTCGGGGATATAGAAATGACTCCCCTTCTAGAGGAAATAGAGGGCTTTGCTAGACTTCCTTGGGATAGCCCTAGTCTATTGGTACCTAAAAATCACATTTCACGACGGTTTTTGGAAATGATGGGTTTTAGAAAGACTAATGAGTTGGTCTGCCTGAAAAACGTCTTACATACCCTTCAACTTCCTTTACGAATATTATGGGCACAATAAATCCTACCGCCTTTACCATGATGAATTTTCCATTACTTCATTGGGTTGGACTCACCGTCAAATTTTTGTGTTCATTGTCTGTTTTCTAGGGATGCTGGTATTCCCAATACAAGGAGAAAGGATTCACACCCGTTTAGCCATGGTTACTGAGACCCTATTGGAAAGAATTGAGGGACAGACCTACACGATTATCACAATAATCATAGCAGAGATATATTGAACTTTGGATCGCTTCAAGAAAAGGATATAGGCATTTTGAGGGTTGTAATTTGCTACTACAAGTATGGTTTTTTGAACATTGTCAAAGGGGACAATATGGATAAGAATTTCTGCAATGACCGTGGAATGACCACATAGCTTTTCACCACCTAAAAAGGATGACTTTCATCCCAGACAGTTTTGCACAACCAGGAAATGTTGTGGGATGTGTACACTTTTTTAGAAATTTGACCGATGACAAGGTCCATTGGATGTTTCAATGGTTCCCTCAAATTCGGACCTCATCACAATGTATTCTTGGTCGAGGGTATCCCGTTCCATGATGGTCGAGTTCAGCTATTCCCTGAGTTCATCATTTAGCTGAGACCACTTATCAGCTTTGTCCTTTGCCACTTAGAGCTGGTCCTTGAATGATGTTACCTCTTCTTTTGTAGCCTCTTTTTTCGAAGCCAGCAGGTATCCTTCCCATCAATATCTCGGCCGTCCTTGACTTTATCCATCTCAGCCCGAAGCTGGTCGATCAAGTCTATCTTCTCTTGGACTTGTGAATTTTCATCGTTAGCCATCACGAGTAGCTTTTCATTTTTAGCCTCAAAGATCCTAACATTTTCAACCATATCAGCATGATCCCGTTTCACGGACAAGGCCTCCTTCTATGCCTTTTCCATCTCAGCCCGAAAGGTTGGGAGATACTTAAGAGTCTCGTCTTGTTGCTTACTGAGAGCCCTATACACGTCCTTCTTCCGGATTTACTCTTTGAGCTCGAACTCAAGCTAGCTGATTTCCGAGAGAGATCGAAGGAAACTTTCTTGTTGAAGCACCAAAGCCTGAAAGACTATGAGGTCATTATAACATGTTAAGCAAAAATCGGTGAAGGATGAAAGGGATAGACCTCTTACCTAGTTTAGTGCCTGTTGTGCCTCATTAAAGAAGCTCGATGCATATACTTCATTCATCTTTGCCTAGTCCTCCTCGGTCATCAAGCAACAAAGGTAGCCGGCCACACCTACCAAAGTAGACGGTGCCCGAGTGTCCAATGGGATAGTAAGAATGACTGTCCTTTTATATTTGGGATCTACACTCAGGGTAGAGAACTGCCTTACTAGTTTCGATCTCTAGCTCAGCTCGTCCGCTCTCGATGGAACATCCTTTTTTGGGACCTCCAAGTGACGATCCCGGAGTAGTCCTCTAACACAATCGTATCCATGTTGTCGAAAAGCATGTTGAGGGAATCAATTGGGCTTGGTGCCATCTTGATTGATTTCTCTTTGTCAGCTTGAGCCTCTTCAAACATAAACTTAGTATGGGATGGTATCTCTGCATTGATGACACCAGCTACTTCTTTTGGGGCAGGGGTGGCTTCCCGGAGGTGGTGACCTCCGACTCTCCTTCTAGTTTTCAAGCTAGAGAGGGATCGACCTCTTAGCCATCTTTTCTGGTTGCCGCCTGCTCCCCCCTCGTTGATTGTCGACTCATGAACAATGAACTCAAGGTTGTCATCCTTCGGGTAATCCTTAAGCTAGTAGAGCGAATCATGGTTAGGTACCGTGGCCTTGGTGCTCTTTATTGTTGCTTTTCTAGACCCGGATGGCCACCCTTTTCTTCTTCACCTCGGCATCTGGTGACCCCAAGGATTTCCTCTTCTTCTTCTTTTTCTCCTCTTTTATGGTAGCCTCAGGCTGTCTCGAAGTAGAGGGTTCAGCGAGAGATGATGGGTTCTTGAACTCATCCAACGGCCTAAGCTCGGTGATATTGGGAAACCTTATTAGAATAAACAAGACTTAGCGTAAATGCAAGTCAAGTGTGTGAGAGTAATCATTAGGGAGAGAAACTCACCATGGGAATGTGGCTCCCACTTGCCCTTTGAGAGCTTGCGCCATGTGCACTCAAAGTAAGACATTTGCTTGTAGATCCCCTCGATCCACTCCTTGAAGCGAGGGACTGGATTAGGATCCTGGGAAACTGATGCACAACAATGAACACATACAATTACGAAAAAAGATAAAAGGGAGTGCCAAATACTCAAGAAGGAAAAGCCTTAAGGGATGCGTTCAACTGTCTGGGGAATAACAGAAATTCGAAGGGAATGAGGTCTTCAGTTTTCACCTACATGAATCTCCCTGCCAACCTCAATCTCTATCCTCATTGATGCTCTAGAATGGATTTTTACCTACTCAGTGAATGATCTTGATCTACCCCACTCAAAAGATTCGTGGACTATAGAGACAAAGTAGATGACGGAGGAGGATTACAATCCTCCAAAAGGGTGGTGAATCTACCCAAGGCAGACCTCGTACCTTTTGCAGAAGTCGAGGACTATAGGATCTATCGGGCGCGAGCATGAAGGGGTAAATATAAACACTTAGGTACCCCTCCACGTGATTGGTGATCATTGTTGGGCCCGGAGATGACCACCTCCTTGCCCTACCAGTTACAGTCTACCCGAACTATACGGGTCCTGAGTAATAGAGCATATGTATCTCCATGCTTCCTAGCCTCGGTCCTTTTAATTGGAGGCCTTCTCGACATTGAGGTCATTCTCAATAGAGAATCCCCCCAGGATAAAAATCCATAAAACAGGCTACTGGGCTACCTCGGGAATGGCCACCTTGGCATTTGTGGCCGGGTTGGAAGATGAAAGGGAAGTTTGTTAAGGCACGAATTTTTGGAAGTTTTTTCCATTAGATTCTGGAAAATATGAAGGTGTGAAGAAAATATTTGAAGATTTAAAGATGGGATGAAGATATGATGGTCTGGGTTGAATATTCAAAGAGAAAGTATGAAGATTTAAGGATGAAGTTATGAAGCTCAAAGGAGCAATATATAATTATTTGAAGAGGTTAAAGGTAACTGGAGAATCGAAGGTAAATCAAAAAGCTCTAGAATTGGAAAGTGGAGAAGTGAAAAAGGGGTCGGAGTTTCTATAGAGGAAGTACAATCAATGTGTGACGTTTGACATTCGAGGACAGTCAAGCAGCGACTAACATGGGTCCGAAGTTTGAATGATGCAATTGATAGGACATTTTTTTGACCGCACAACTCGGTTGTAACATACAAAGAAAGGAACTAAGGTTCATTTATCGTTTCCTGTCTCTTCGGTAAATCTACCCTAAGAAAAATGAAGGGACTATCTGTGTACGGATAAAACTTGGGAAAATGTCTACCCCAATTCTCTGATGACAAAACGAAGGGGTGCATGGATCCGTGAGATTATAGTTGAGGCTAGAGACCCAGAAATAACAAACAATATATTCGACGTAATTCAGACAATATTTTTTTCCTGAATTTTGGAAAAAATAAAAATTTACATAAAAATAACAATCGATTTGTATATGGTAAAAAATTTAGTAAATTAAATATTTCGAAAAAAATAGAAACTATTTATTCTCCAAGTAATACAATTCATTTTTGGAATGGTATTCTTAAAAACTTCTCATTTTATCTTGAGGGCCAACTCTAGAATGGTTTTTTTAGCAGCACACGACATGGTAATTGGTAAGGGCCATTTTGATTTTTTTTAAATGTTTTAACACTATAGCTAGTTAAGATAGATCGAACATGTTAATATCTTTTTGGAAGTCATTAGCAACAAAAAATTTGAGAAGGTTTCTTGATAATACTCTAAGGATGTTGCAGCACGTCGGAAAGCCACTAATGAGTCTCATATACATCCAATGACGAGGTCGCATGCTAAAGAGCTTCAGTATTAGCTCAACTTAATTGAACATCAAGAAGTACATTCTGCTAGAAGGTCAGCTAAACTGCTTAGAGATGCCTTATAAACATTTTAACGTGTTTGTAACAACATCAGAGGATAACCCGAAATTAACTTAGACCCAAGAAGTTGTTAAAATCGTAGTTTACTCTGCGCAAAAATCTATTCCAAATCAATGATTTGGTTTTACTTAAGTCATTTAGCTAGTAGTGGTAGTGGAAGACTCCAAATCAATAACCCGATTTTATTTTAAGGCAAATTCACTAGGCATGTTACCTAGGGCTAATGTTTATATTGTTACGACCCGGCCAGCCCTTTCAAGATTTATCGCTCCATTTTTCCCATTTCTACTTCTTATTTTCTTTTTTAGCTGTATTATTTTTTATCGGGTTGGTTGGTTTGGATTCGGAGAATTTTTGGTAAGGTTTAAGACACTTAGTCTCTTTTGAGAGAGCTTAAGTTGGAAAAGTCAACCGAATATTAACCTATGTGAAATAGGGCTCAGATATAAATTCTGATGATTGGGATAGCTTTGGGAGTTGATTTGCGACTTATGAGTGTGATCGGAATGTGATTTGGAGGTCCAGAGTAGATTTAGGCTTGAATTGGCAAAACTGAATTTTGGCGTTTTCGGTTGATACGATAGATTTTGATATAAGAGTCGGAATGGAATTTCGGAAGTTGTAGTAGGTCCAATGTGTCATTTGGAATGTGTGTGCAAAATTTCAAGTCATTCGGACGTGATTTGGTAGACTTTTTTATCAAAAGCGAAATTTGGAAGTTTTTGGAGTTCTTAGGCTTGAATCCGATGTTAATTTGGTATTTTGATGTTGTTTGGAGTGCTTAAAAAGTTGGAACAAGTTTGAATGATATTATGGAATATGTTGGCATGTTTGGTTGAGGTCCTGAGGGCCTTAGAAAAGTTTCGGGTGGTTAAACGGGTCAAATTTATATTTGGAAAGTAGCAGTTTTTGCTGGTATTTTGTTGCAGGCATTTTTGATCTTTGTGATCGCGTAGAGGGATCGCGATCGCGTAGGCTAATTCGGGGTTGGGGTGAAGTTTTTCTATGCGTTTGCAAAAAGGAGGCCACAATCACGGATATTTGAGAAGTTGTGCTTCGCGAACGCGTGAGGCATGACGCGATCGCGTAGCTTTGGGCGATTAAGTTTTGCGAACGCGAATGTATTACATGATCATGTAAGATGAAATTATAGGCCAGCGGAGTTTTGCTTCACGATCACGATGGAATTCCCACGATTAAGTAAATTTAATGGCTGGGAAGAATGTTTAAAAAGGCATTTTGCGATTTTTTTGCCTAAGTTCACCATTTTTGACTCGGTTTTAGAGCTTCTTTAGGGAGATTGAAGAGGGAATCAAAGAGAACTTCTTGGAGGCAAGAATTATGGAATTAATACTCGATCCTATTGTGATTTTACCTAATTAAATATGAAATTTTGGGGGATTTGAATCCTAAAATTGGGAAGTTAGGGCTTGGGAACTTGAGACCTTAATCTAGGGATTTGAGCGGCCATTTGTGGTCGGATTTTGGTAATTTTGATATGTACGAACTCATGGGAGGATACAGATTCTGTTAATATGTTTTTATCAAATTTTGAGACGTGGTCCCGGGGGTCGGGTTGGACCAATTTCGGGATTTTTGGTATAATTTGATTATTTTTGCATGGGCTTCGTTCCCTTAGCTTATTCTGATGTTATGATTCTGAGTTTAGGTTGATTCGATGCTATTTGAGGCCGAGGTGATAGGGAAAGGCATCGTAGAGTAGTATTTCATCCGGTTTCAGGTAAGTAACCATTATAAATCTGGAACAGAGGGTATAAAACCCCGATAATGAAGTGACGCATATGCTAGGTGACGAACGTGTGGGCATGCACAAGTAGGGATTGTGACTTGGTCCATCCCATAGCGATTATTAAGCCACGTATTTGATTTAAAATCTTATGATATAACTTATTTTAGATATTGATATTATATTATGGGTTGTATACCATGTTTCGGGCCTTGTGCCGACCTTTTAAAACCCTTAGGGGCATTCTTACAGTTTTTCCTCAGTTTATTTGAAAGCATATCCTAGTCATGTTTTACCTATTTATTGTTTAAACCAAGATTTTATCAATCTACTTCTTAAATGTGAGCAACTGATTTCTATTGTTATGCCCGAGTGGCTGTGCGGTTAATGCTTGAGAGAGGTTGAGGACCTAATCGGGAGGAATATATATATATATAGGGGTCTGCACACTGCAACGATACTTATATGGATAGGGCTACACACCACAGCGATATTTATATGTTGGATCGGGCAGCGCGCTGCAGCGACATGATGCTTGGGTTGTAGGACGCCCTCCGGAGTCTGTACACCCCCAGTGAGCGTAGTTGACTATAAACTATGGATCGAGCTTCATGCCGCAGCAATTATTGTGATTATTTCTATTATGAGATATTATTGAGCCAAAATGCTGAGTGTGAGTGCTGGGTGACGAGAGCTGAGCCACGAGTGAATGAGAGGCTATATTTGTAAGTGATACCTTGCCTGAGGGGCCTATTTATGATAGTATTGCTGATTTCACTCTTCTTTTATACGGAGTGTGAATCATTTTCGGGCTCTTCATAATTGTAACTCATCAGCCCAACTAGAGCACACCCATCCAGGCCCTAATGTACCCATATCAAGTCAGCCCAATATCCCCAAAGTCCGGTCCAGTTGCCAAATTAGCCTAACGATATCGTTTGCATTTCTTTTAATCTTGTCCGTCCAGTGATTAGATCCAACGGTTCACAAGTGATCTTGATTAAATATTAAAGGGCTGGATTGATTTAATTAAATAAGAAAACATAAAATAACCTCACTGCCTCCTTCTTCACAAACCTTGACCCCGCCGGAATCCCTCGCCGGCGGGAAACGTCACCATCGCCGATGCTCCCCAAAATTACACCATTGTCCACTTGAACCCCTCTTTCTACCCCTTTTCTTAGTTTCCTTCAAACACAAGCGTAGCTCCTCGAATATTTAATTTTATTTCGCCGGAACCCTAACTCCGGCGAACGACACTTCATCCAAATCAATCCAAGTTAATACCCCAGCACCTTCTCTCCTTCCCTTACGCAACCCCTAAGACCTTGAGCCTCAAAAATAGTCGGAACTGCTCAAATTTGTGTTTGAAAGTTTTCGGCAAGTCGGAATTTGTCACAAGGTTCTCTTGTCTTTTCTGAAAAATCTTGGTGACAAGGGTATGCAGTCAAGTGGCCAAAACAAGCTAAAAAACCTAGATAAGTTCTTTTCCTATTCTTTATTTCTGTTTTAAGTTTCTTTTAATTTTTTTTTTTGCATGTGTTTGTCTTTTTATGTTTTATCATGATTTTAATTGATTTCTGTTATACTTTTGTTAATAGTTTTATTAGGGTTTACTTAATTTCTGTTTTAAAATAATATTTTTAGGTTTAAATTCAAAAATAAATACTGTTAAGTTTATATTTTGATTACTTTAGTTAGATAAATAAATTCGATATCAGTTTAAAGATAAATCAGTAGTTAATTAGATTTTTATGTTCATTGGCAATGATTTGAATTGCTCCTATTTGTTAATTTCTGATTGATAATTAGGGTTGGTTATAGTTGTTCAGATTTCTAATTAGTAATTAATTAGATTTGTTTTGGTAGTATGATTTTAATTGTTCATTTTGATAATTAGGATTACAGAATTGGATAGTTAAAATCCGGCAGTTAAAGGGGTAAGGGTTAGCAGTAATTAATAAAAGGAAGGGAGGGTATTTTGGGTATAGAAAAATGGTTTAATGATACAATTTCAGGGGTAATAGGGGCATAAAAATGGGTAGTTTAGTAATTTTTAAAGTGAAGTGAGGGTAAGTAAGGAATTACAATAGAATAGAATATTATAGATTGAGGTATTAGTATAGTTCTTAATAAATAAGTGTAGCTAACTGTATTACAAGTTAAAAAATAAAGGATAGAATTGAAATAAAACAGGGACTAATGTACAAATACTCAAATTTGAGTTTCCCTCCAACTTTACATCTATAAAAAGGCATTGATATGCCTTGTTTTACAAGTTTGGAGAATCTGAAAAATTTCCTCAAAACAAGTTTTGCCCTCATAGATCCAAATTCGAAAATTCATAGCTTCAAAAACTCAAAAACATTAGAAACTAGTAGAAAAATCCAAAATATTACTGTTTCATTGATCATTTAGTTTAGAGTTGAAGGTAGTGTATTGATTTTCTCCGGTTCTAGTAATTGAAATTCTGTGAAATTGCACTGGATTGGTCGAGTGTGTTTTTTCTGGTTTGAATCTCGTGCTGTGGTTTAATCTTAGGCGCTGTGAAGCTGTGATTGGGTTTAATTATCCTGTTACTGTTGCTGTGCAAGATGATTTTGATCTCACTGTTCATTCTCTTATTTTTCCAGGTACATTTTCGATTCTATTGTACTGGAGCTTGTTCAATATGAAGTTTCGATAGAAATAACTTTCTCTCATTTGTTGCTAATAATCAGAACTTCTAATATATGTAGTTTTTTTAAAGTTCAACATTTGTATGTACTAAATTAGGAATTGTTTAACTGGATTTGTCAATGCTGATTCGAACTGCTTGAATGTATAAACTCGGAATGTGTAATTAGATTAATTCTTGTTCTGAATCCAGCTTTGAGTTTATAAACTATTAAGTTGATTCATGCTATTGTGTGTTTAGGTGTTCGATCCAAGCTTTAAATTCGGAATTAGGAAATAAAAATAAGTAATAAGTTTGAAATGCATGCGTAGTGATGTATGGAAATTGAATTGGTACACAAGCTTTGCTTAAGTCCAGTTGAGGTTAATATACGATTTTGGATCTGATTTATAAAATTGTTTGAACTCAATTATGTAGTTTAAATCATTTTTATAGTACATTCACTTGAGGTCTTTAAATGGAATGTTCACTCTAATTGTCAACTGTGATTGTACTTTGAATCATTTGTAATAACTGTCGTGCACTATTCAAATTGGACTGGAATTAAAGTGAGCCTACATTTTAAAACTTAAAAATCCATTTCAAAACTAATGGGCTTCAGTGTCCATAATAGATGGCTTTACTCAAGTTATTAATTTTGGCTCAATTTAGTATATGGTTGGCCCGTCAATTTGTATATGAGCCTTGAAGTATTAACGAATGGTCCAACTCTTAGAATACCATTTTCCTTTTATGATCCATTTTTCATTAATCATGCTTACATCTATGGTGCAACCTATTGGGATTCAGTACACCTGGGCCAAACCTCGCGAGGCCCAAAGTCATTATAAATCATCTTATGCTAAAATTACATTAGGAACATAGAAATCAATCCATAAATATAAAATTGGGTCTTGAGTTAGGCAGCGGGTTCAAGCTAAAAGATTTTACCCTTTTGTTTGAATCCGGACTTGAATTTAAGACTTGAATTTATATTCACCAATTAATTAACCTTTAGAGACAAAATAAATAGAAAACTTAGCATACTTTAGTTTGGCCTTTAATAAATAAAATAAGACAAGCCTCGCCAAATTATGAAAAAAAATACACAATTGCGGGGCCCTCTTTAATTACTTACTAAAAATACTTAGTATCCGGGATAGGCCGTTTAGGGAATTTCACGGCCTTCCCAAAAGATAACAATACGTTAGCCGCTTCAGGTGCGATTTTTAATAATCTTACCTTCCTAATACGGGTGTGCATTTCATGCAACCCAAATCCAAATCCAAAAACGTTGAATAAGATTGTGTCGAGGATTTGGGTGCATTTCATGTGACGTGATCTGAAAATACGGTCTTAAACGACGTTCATTCTCTTAAATAAAAATAATAATCAACAAAAAGCGGTAATTAATTCTAAAATTTCACAAATAGGGTAACATGTATAAAAATCAATATTTTAGCCAAATATAATAGTTGAGCGACCGTGCTAGAACCACGGAACTCGGGAGTGCCTAACACCTTCTCCTGGGTTAACAGAATTCCTTACCCGGATTTCTGGTTCGCGAATGTTAAACAGAGTCAAACCCTTTCCTCGATTCGGGATTCAAACCGGTGACTTGGGACACCATAAATCTCCCAAGTGGCAACTTTGAATCTTAAATAAAAATCAATCTCATTTCGATTGTCCTTTAAGTGGAAAAACTCCTTTTTTGATTACATCCCTTCCCCGGGGTGTAGTAAAAGCCGTAAAAGCCTATCGGGAAAAAGGAGGTGTGACAGCTCTGGCGACTCTGCTGGGGATAAAGAACCCAGAACTTCGGTTCAGGGTTCAAGAATTCGAGCTCAGTTAAATTGTCGTATTTGGCTTTATTTGGTTTTGATACATGTTCCATGCTTTACGTGCTAAATGTTTTTATCGCTTTAATTTTTTTTTATTTTATATAAATTGTCGCGAATCCTTCCCTCTTTCTGAGTCTTCTACATCATGGATAAGGGTGCACTTCGTGTAGCTTCTCTTCTATTAGAGTCTTTTTACCAATTTAGAACGAGGTTTGGATAAGTTACAAAGCCGGGCGAGCTTCTGTATCCCCGGTACGCTGCCTCCCCCTCGGCCCGAGTTGTCCGCTCGGGTAAGCCAGGTCTAGACCAATAAACATAGGGTTTAAACCTAGAAAAAAATAAACTCATGCTGGATCCCTAGTAGGACGCTTATTTGCATCACATGCATTTTAACTTAGGGGACTCAACAAAGGGGTTGGGTCCGTCTAGGACAGGTGACCCTAATTAAAATGACCATCCTGATGCATATTACGTGCTACTTGCATTTATTTGCTCGGCTCCGCATTTTGACCGGTTTGTATACAATGGATGAAAAAATTTAAATAATAGCAGCGTTAGGATTAAAGGTGGATAATCATTTATTGTGAAAAACCCAATGCCCAAATAGTACCGAAATGGTGCCGGATTTTTGAAAAAAAATATGAAAGAAGAGAAAATATTTGAAAAAAAAATAGAAAGAAAATTGCTGGTCAAAAATAGTTTTGATTTTGGCCAATCGACCCGAACTACGCTAGTTTGATTCTCACCACGTGTGGGATACGTAGGCAACCCTTGACGGGTCTAACCACCTCTTTTTCAAAAATAGCCAAAAAAAAATGTAAAATTTTAATTTTCATTATGAATAAGTTGGGTGATGCCATTCTTGTTCAAAATAAGCCGAATGTCCCTCAAAAGGACGCCGTAAGGCCGTTTTTGCAAGAATAGCCATTTTGAGTCATTTTAAATAATTTGCGGGCACAACCTTAAAATCTCCTTTTCGAAAGTACTGAATGGCTGTATCTGCAAAAATCAAAATTGGTCATTTAACAACTTTACAAAAATAGCCACTTTTGCAAATAAACTATTACATGGTCGGTTTTTTGCTAAAATAGCCACAATTGGTATTAAAACTTTCTCAGTCTTGCGATTGGCCTATGGTGATGCTGAGTGACGCCACATGGGCCCCAGGATGAGAAATTTTAATTTTAATCATTGAGTATGTAGTTTCTTAAAAAAAAAAAATTTCTCGAATTTTTTTTTTTGCAAAAAATAGCCACTTTTCCCTTTAATCATTAAATTCCTTCAAATAAAATGTGCAGGATGAATTCAAATGACATCGAAACCTTCTCAGTCCTGAGCGAGATACCCCTTAAGCTCCATTTATGGTGGGACGACCTCGGAGATGAAAGCAAAAAATCTGTGGTAACAATTTTGGGTGGTCTTGTGGGACTTATGAACATAAAACTGAGAAAGGATATTATTGAAGCCTTGATACCATTTTGGGATCCGACTCGAAATGTCTTCAGATTCTCTGATTGTGAGCTCACACCAACGTTGGAAGAAATAGCAGGGTATGCCGGTCTTAATTGAAACATGCAAAATAGATATCATATGTCACCGAGACCGGTAACACTCCATAGGTTTTTGGATTTGCTGAGTATCAGTCGGGATGTCCAAGACCCGTGTCTAGAGGAGGGGTGTTGTACTCTGCATTTTCTCTATCATCGATATGGCAACCCGAGGGGTATCGAAGAACTTACTACCGGCCTGACACATGCTGGTAATAAAGATAAATGGGAGGCTCGACAAGGGTTAGAATTTATGGTGGCCTTCCTAGGAATCGTAATTTGCCCAAGAAAAGATAAAAATATAGGCCTCAGGCTAGTAGGAATGGTGGATGTAGCTATGAAGAAACCTACTAGCACGGTGGTTTCTTTGATTGTAGCAAAGATATATCGAGCTTTAACTAAATGTCGGGAAGGGGAGAAATTCTTTCAGGGGTGTAATCTCTTATAGCAAATGTGGATCCATGAACATTTATGCCATCGTACGGGATACATGAATTTCGGGTTGACTGGACTCAATTGCATCAATGAGTTTGAAACCCGGGTTACAGGCATCAAATTTCCCGAAGGTGTTGAGAATTGGTCCTCATGTTTAAGAACTTTAAATGCGGATAAGGTTGAGTGGGCTTATGGGTGGCTTCCCGATACTAAAGTTGTCTACACTTCAGCAGAAGTCCCATACATTCTTCTAATGGGTATTCGGAGCATAAAACCTTATGCACCTTATAGGGTCCTGCGACAATTCGGGAGGTTCCAAACAGTGCATAATGATGAGGATTTGAGTGAACAAATTATTGAGTTGGGTCCCAAAGCTACCTTCCCGGAAGCAAGAATTAGAAAAATATGGAATGAAAGTCGGTTTCTACAACCTGACACTAAGGTGAAGTGGACCCCAAGTATTTGATTTGGTTCAGCAAAAAGGTTTCAGATTCCTGGGATACCCGCTAAGAGACCCCATGTACAACAATTTACTGATGGAGCCCGAGTCCAATGGGATTGGTTAGCAAAGGAGAAAGAATATCGGGCTAAAATTGGGGCATTGGAGCAACAGGTACGGGACCTTCAATTTGAGAAAAGCATGCAAATGGTGGCGGATGAAGGAGAGAAGAAGAAATTGGCCCAAGAAAATGAAGCTCTTAAGGCACAAATTCAACAAATGAAAATCGATGCTAGAAATCGAGGAAGAAGCGTGTCTGATGAACGATTGATCAAGGGGTTGAAAAAACAAGTCTCGGATTGCCAAGAAGAGTTAGAAAAATCTGAAAGGAACATGGCGAGACTTCGAGCACACTGGGCAAAGAAAATAGAGGAAAGAGCCCAGTATGCTCAGTAGATAAAAAGAGACTATGAAGGGACCATTGCCAACATGAGAGGAAAAGCAAATGCTCGGGAAGAAAAAACGGCCCGGTTAGACAAATATTTTCAGGCTGAAAGGGATAATTGTTATGAGATGATTGTTGAAATTCAAAAGGAAATAAAATTACTACAAAATCTTCATCTCCAAGATTCTCAAGTACTTGAAGCTCGGACCAGACAAATAAGTCGACTTCTCCAGGAAAAGGGCCAAATTAGGGAAACAATTCGAGGCATTGCATGCTATGTTGTTAAAGGGTGCCAGTATGGTGAAAAGATGGGTTATGCCACTTCTTCTGCAGTAGTGATGATATTTGTCTGACAAATTATGAATGATTTGGAGCAATTACAAAGGGGTCTTGCGAGCAGGCCTGCGGCGATGCCGAATGATGCCCCGCGTGCCCCAGGGTTTGAAGCTTTGATGTACTCGTAAAAAGAAAAACAGTAATCAACTTTTGAGTCTGTATTTTGATTTTGAAAATGAAAATAATAGCTTAGTATTGATGTAATCAGTTGTCATTAATGAAATTTGAAAATTCCCAAAAAAATTGTATTTCTATTTTTCTTGTTTTAGATTTTATCTGATTCAAGCACAGTTGCGATATATAGGAAATTTTCATAGGACCGATCGTAACCATATGAAAAATATAAAAATACTGTAAGAATAAAAGTCAAAATAACAGAGAAATAATAAAAGAAAAATGGAAAAGAAAAGAAAGAAAAAGAGAAAAGAGAGAGGTAAAATCCGCAATAAAAGAAAATGGCAAAGCAAAGAAAAAGGCAAGAATAAAAGAAAGAAGCCATAACTGAGAAAGCCGGGATGACGCACGTGGCCGAGCAAATGCATACCGATAATTGCCTAAGTGCATCCATGCTCCAAATGAGCAACTATTTGTTTGATAATGACCGAACCACTAATAACGATGTTGTTGTTGGTGAGTCCAGACAGGTGGTTTAGCTAGCTGGCATTCTGGCAACTCATCCATATAATACCCGCTCTAAAGACATGTCGAAAATCGTTAGCCAAGAGATCGAAGAAACTATTATTGACCCGGCTAGGGAGGAAGAAATACTGGATGTAAATGCTATGAAAGAGAAAATGTACAAGCTAAAACAACAAATGGCCTAAATGTACCAGGCTTGGAAAAAAGGACAACCCTTACCTATATATCCTGCCAATCCCGCCTATGTCCCACCACCAGTTCAATCACAAGATCCTCCTACCGTAAATTCCTCCCCGGCTTACCCTACCTATCCACCATATTATGCAACCACTTCTCAAATACCACCACCTCCACCACCAAAACAAATCCCGCCACCTCTACCACCGGTTGCTCCTATATACGTGGCTCCTCCACCTGCCATGTTACATAAATCTTCAAGTGAACCTCCGTTCCACACTCAAGAAAACCATTACTATCCACCTGAGCCCACTTTTAGACCTCATGAGCCATACCCTTGCACTCCTCTCATTGATATATCTGAAGAAGAGAAACCACCCAAGAACCCAGAACAGGAGGAAATGATTCGCAAAGTAAAAAGTCTGGAACAATCGTACCGAAACATGGCAGTGATTTGAATTGCTCCTATTTGTTAATTTCTGATTGATAATTAGGGTTGGTTATAGCTGTTCAGATTTCTAATTAGTAATTAATTAGATTTGTTTTGGTAGTATGATTTTAATTGTTCATTTTGATAATTAGGATTATAGAATTGGATAGTTAAAATCCGACAGTTAAAGGGGTAAGGGTTAGCAGTGATTAATAAAAGGAAGGGAGGGTATTTTGCGTATAGGAAAATGGTTTAATGATACAATTTCAGGGGTAATAGGGGCATAAAAATGGTTAGTTTAGTAATTTTTAAAGTGAAGTGAGGGTAAGTAAGGAATTACAATAGAATAGAATATTCTAGATTGGGGTATTAGTATAGTTCTTAATAAATAAGTGTAGCTAACTGTATTACAAGTTAAAAAATAAAGGATGGAATTGAAATAAAAGAGGGACTAATGTACAAATACTCAAATTTGAATTTCCCTCCAACTTTACATCTATAAAATGGCATTGATATGCCTTGTTTTACAAGTTTGGAGAATCTGAAAAATTTCCTCAAAACAAAATCTGCCCTCATAGATCCAAATTCGAAAATTCATAGCTTCAAAAACTCAAAAACATTAGAAACTAGTAGAAAAATCCAAAATGTTACTGTTTCATTGATCATTTAGTTTAGATTTGAAGGTTGTGTATTGATTTTCCCCGGTTCTAGTAATTGAAATTCTTTGAAATTGCACTGGATTGGTCGAGTGTATTTTTTCTGGTTTGAATCTCGTGCTGTGGTTTAATCCTAGGTGTTGTGAAGCTGTGATTGGGTTTAATTATCCTGTTACTGTTGCTGTACAAGATGATTTTGATCTCACTGTTCATTCTCTTATTTTTTTAGGTATATTTTCGATTCTATTGTATTGGAGCTTGTTCAAAATGATGTTTCGATAGAAATAGCTTTCTCACATTTGTTGCTAATAATCAGAACTTCTAATATATGTAGTTTTTTTAAAGTTCAACATTTGTATGTATTAAATTAGGAATTGTTTAACTGGATTTGTCAATGCTGATTCGAACTGCTTGAATGTATAAACTCGAAATGTGTAATTAGATTAATTCCTATTTTGAATCCAACTTTGAGTTTATAAACTTTTAAGTTGATTCATGCTATTGTGTCTTTAGCTGTTCGATCCAGGCTTTAAATTCGGAATTAGGAAATAATAATAAGTAATAAATTTGAAATGCATGCGTAGTAATGTATGGAAATTGAATTGGTACACAAGCTTTGCTTAGGTCCAGTTGAGGTTAATATACTGTTTTGGATCTGATTTATAAAATTGTTTGAACTCAATTATGTAGTTTAAATCATTTATTCTAGTACATTCACTTGAGGTCTTTAAATGGAATGCTCACTCTAATTGTCAATTGTGATTGTACTTTGAATCATTTGTAATAACTGTCGTGCACTATTTAAATTGGACTGGAATTAAAGTGAGCCTACATTTTAAAACTTAAAAATCCATTTCAAAACTAATGTGCTTCAGTGCCCATAATAGATGGCTTTACTCAAGTTATTAATTTGGGCTCAATTTAGTATATATGGTTGGCCCGTCAATTTGTACATGAGCCTTGAAGTATTAACGAATGGTCCAGCTCTTAGAATGCCATTTTATTTTTATGATCCATTTTTCATTAATCATGCTTACATCTATGGCGCAACCTGTTGGGATTTAGTACACCTGGGCCAAACCTCCCGAGGCCCAAAGTCATTATAAATCATCTTATGCTGAAATTACATTAGGAACATGGAAATCAATCCATAAATATAAAATTGGGTCTTGAGTTAGGCAGCGGGTTCAAGCTAAAAGGTTTTACCCTTTTGTTTGAATCCGGACTTGAATTTATATTCACGGATTAGTTAACCTTTAGAGACAAAATAAATAGAAAACTTAGCATACTTTAGTTTGGCCTTTAATAAATAAAATGAGACGAGCCTCGCCAAATCAGAAAAAAATACACAATTGGGGGCCCTCTTTAATTACTTACTAAAAATACTTAGTATCCGGGATAGGCCGTTTAGGGAATTTCACGGCCTTCCCAAAAGATAACCATACGTTAGCCGCTTCAGGCGCGATTTTTAATAATCTTACCTTCCTAATACGGGTGTGCATTTCATACAACCCAAATCCAAATCCAAAAACGTTGAATAAGATTGTGTCGAGGATCCAGGTGCATTTCATGTGACGTGATCTGAAAATACGGTCTTAAATGACGTTCATTCTCTTAAATAAAAATAATAATCAACAAAAAACGGTAATTAATTCTAAAATTGCACAAATAGGGTAACATGTATAAAAATAAATATTTTAGCCAAATATAACAGTTGAGCGACCGTGCTAGAACCACGGAACTCGGGAGTACCTAACACCTTCTCCTGGGTTAACAGAATTCCTTACCCGGATTTCTGGTTCGCGAATGTTAAACAGAGTCAAACCCTTTCCTCGATTCGGGATTCAAACCGGTGACTTGGGACACCATAAATCTCCCAAGTGGCAACTTTGAATCTTAAATAAAAATGAATCCCGTTTCGATTGTCCTTTAAGTGGAAAAACTCCTTTCTTTATTACATCCCTTCCTCGGGGTGTAGTAAAAAACGTAAAAGCCTATCGGGAAAAAGGAGGTGTGACAGCTCTGGGGACTCTGCAGGGGATAAAGAACCCAGAACTTTGGTTCAGGGTTCAAGAATTCGAGCTCAGTTAAATTGTCGTATTTGGCTTTATTTGGTTTTGATACATGTTCCATGCTTTACGTGCTAAATGTTTTTATCGCTTTAATTTTTTTTTTAATTATATATAAATTATCGCGAATTCTTCCCTCTTTCCGAGTCTTCTACATCATGGAGAAGGGTGCACTTCGTGTAG
>MU766281.1:0-17273 GCA_026770625.1 Nicotiana glauca | reverse complement strand
CTCTTTCTGAGTCTTCTAAATCATGGAGAAGGGTGCACTTCGTGTAGCTTCTCTTCTGTTAGAGTCTTTTTACCAATTTAGAACGAGGTTTGGATAAGTTACAAAGCCGGGCGAGCTTCTATATCCCCGGTACGCTGCCTCCCCCTCGGCCCGAGTTGTCCGCTCGGGTAAGCCAGGTCTAGACCAATAAACCTATGGTTTAAACCTAGAAAAAAAATAAAATCATGCTGGATCCCTAGTAGGACGCTTATTTGCATCACATGCATTTTGACTTAGGGGACTCAACACAGGGGTTGGGTCCGTCTAGAAAAGGTGACCCAAATTAAAATGACCATCCTGATGCATATTACGTGCTACTTGCATTTATTTGCTCGGCTCCGCATGTTGACCGGTTTGTATACAATGAGTGAAAAAATTTAAATAATAGCAGCGTTAGGATTAAAGGTAGATAATCATTTATTGTGAAAAACCCAATGCCCAAATAGTACCGAAATGCTGCCGGATTTTTGAAAAAAAAATATGAAAGAAGAGAAAATATTTGAAAAAAGAATAGAAAGAAAATTGCTGGTAAAAAATAGTTTTGATTTTGGCCAATCGGCCCGAACTACGCTGCTTTGATTCTCACCACGTGTGGGATACGTAGGCAACCCTTGACGAGTCAAACCACCTCTTTTTCAAAAATAGCCAAAAAAAAGTAAAATTTTAGTTTTCATTATGAATAAGTCGGGTGATTCCATTCTTGTTCAAAATAAGCCGAATGTCCCTCAAAAGGACGCAGTAAGGCCGTTTTTGCAAGAATAGCCACTTTGAGTCATTTTAAATAATTTGCGGGTACAGCCTTAAAATCTCCTTTTCGAAAGTACTGAATGGCCGTATCTGCAAAAATCAAAATTGGTCATTTAACAACTTTACAAAAATAGCCACTTTTTCAAATAAACTATTACATGGTCGGTTTTTTGCTAAAATAGCCACAATTGATATTAAAACTTTTTCAGTCTTGCGATTGGCCTATGGTGATGCTGAGTGACGCCCCATGGGCCCCAGGATGAGAAATTTTAATTTTAATCATTGAGTATGTAGTTTCTTAAAAAAAAAATTCTCAAATTTTTTTTTTGCAAAAAATAGCCACTTTTCCCTTTAATCATTAAATTCCTTCAAATAAAATGTGCAGGATGAATTCAAATGACATCGAAACCTTCTCAGTCCTGAGCGAGATACCCCTTAAGCTCCATTTATGGTGGGACGACCTCGGAGATGAAAGCAAAAAATCAGTGGTAAAAATTTTGGGTGGTCTTGTGGGACTTATGAACATAAAACCGAGAAAGGATATTGTTGAAGCCTTGATACCATTTTGGGATCCGACTCGAAATGTCTTCAGATTCTCTAATTGTGAGCTCACACCAACGTTGGAAGAAATAGCAGGGTATGCCGGTTTAATTGAAACATGCAAAATAGATATCCTTTGGCACCGAGACCGGTAACACTCCATAGGTTTTTGGATTTGCTGAGTATCAGTCGGGATGTCCAAGACCCGTGTCTAGATGAGGGGTGTTGTACTCTGCATTTTCTCTATCATCGATATGGCAACCCGAGGGGTTTCGAAGAACTTAATACCGGCCTGACACATGCTGGTAATAAAGACAAATGGGAGGCTCGGCGAGGGTTAGAATTTATGGTGGCCTTCCTAGGAATCGTAATTTGCCCAAGGAAAGATGGAAATATAGGCCTCGGGCTAGTAGGAATGGTGGATGTAGCTATGAAGAAACCTACTAGCACAGTGATTTCTTTGATCGTAGCAAAGATATATCGGGCTTTAACTAAATGTCGGGAAGGGGAGAAATTCTTTCAGGGGTGTAATCTCTTATAGCAAATGTGGATCCAAGAACATTTATGCCATCGCACGGGATACATGAATTTCGGGTTGACTGGACTCAATTGCATCAATGAGTTTGAAACCCGGGTTACAAGCATCAAATTTCCCGAAGGTGTTGAGGATTGGTCCTCATGTTTAAGAACTTTAAATGCGGATAAGGTTGAGTGGGCTTATGGGTGGCTTCCGATACTGAAGTTGTCTACACTTCAGCAGAAGTCCCATACATTCTTCTAATGGGTATTCGGAGCATACAACCTTATGCACCTTACAGGGTCCTGCGACAATTCGGGAGGTTCCAAACAGTGCATAATGATGAGGATTTGAGTGAACAAATTATTGAGTTGGGTCCCAAAGCTACCTTTATGGAAGCAAGAATTAGAAAGATATGGAATGAAAGTCAGTTTCTGCAACCTGACATTATGGTACAAGATCGAGCAAAAGGTGAAGTGGACCCCAAGTATTTGATTTGGTTCAGCAAAAGGTTTCAGATTCCTGGGATACCCGCTAAGAGACCCCATGTACAACAATTTACTGATGGAGCACGAGTCCAATAGGATTGGTTAGCAAAGGAGAAAGAATATCGGGCTAAAATTGGGGCATTGGAGCAACAGGTACGGGACCTTCAATTTGAGAAAAGCATGCAAATGGTGGCGGATGAAGGAGAGAAGAAGAAATTGGCCCAAGAAAATGAAGCTCTTAAGGCACAAATTCAACAAATGAAAATCGATGCTAGAAATCGAGGAAGAAGCGTGTCTGATGAACGATTGATCAAGGGGTTGAAAAAACAAGTCTCGGATTGCCAAGAAGAGTTAGAAAAATCTGAAAGGAACATGGCAGGACTTCGAGCACACTGGGCAAAGAAAATAGAGGAAAGAGACCAGTATGCTCAGCAGATAAAAAAGAGACTATGAAGGGACCATTGCCAACATGAGAAGAAAAGCAAATGCTCGGGAAGAAAAAATGGCCCGGTTAGACAAATATTTTCAGGCTGAAAGGGATCATTGTTATGAGATGATTGTTGAAATTCAAAAGGAAATAAAATTACTACAAAATCTTCATCTCCAAGATTCTCAAGTACTTGAAGCTTGAACCAGACAAATAAGTCGACTTCTCCAGGAAAAGGGCCAAATTAGGGAAAGAATTCGAGGCATTGCATGCTATGTTGTTAAAGGGTGCCAATATGGTGAAAAGATGGGTTATGCCACTTCTTCTGCAGCAGTGATGATATTTGTCTAACAAATTATGAATCATTTGGAGCAATTACAAAGGGGTCTTGCGAGCAGGCTTGCGGCAATGCCGAATGATGCCCCGTGGGCCCTAGGGTTTGAAGCTTTGATGTACTCATAAAAAAAAAACAATAATCAACTTTTGAGTCTGTATTTTGATTTTGAAAATGAAAATAATAGCTTAGTATTGATGTAATCAGTTGTCATTAATGAAATTTGAAAATTCCCAAAAAAATTGTATTTCTATTTTTCTTGTTTTAGATTTTATCTGATTCAAGCACAGTTGCGATATATAGGCAATTTTCATAGGACCGATCGTAACCATATGAAAAATATAAAAATACAGTAAGAATAAAAGTCATAATAATAGAGAAATAATAAAAGAAAAATGGAAAAGAAAAGAAAGAAAAAGAGAAAAAAGAGAGGTAAAAGCCGCAATAAAAGAAAATGGCAAAGCAAAGAAAAAGGCAAGAATAAAAGAAAGAAGCCATAACTGAGAAAGCCGGGATGACGCACGTGGCCGAGCAAATGCATACCGATAATTGCCTAAGTGCATCCATGCTCCAAATGAGCAACTATTTGTTTGATAATGACCGAACCATTAATAACGATGTTGTTGTTGGTGAGTCCAGACAGGTGGTTTAGCTAGCTGGCATTATGGCAACTCATCCATATAATACCCGCTCCAAAGCCATGTCGAAAATGGTTAGCCAAGAGATCGAAGCAACTATTATTGACCCGGCTAGGGAGGAAGAAATAGTGGATGTAAATGCTATGAAAGAGGAAATGTACAAGCTAAAACAACAAATGGCCTAAATGTACCAGGCTTGGTCAAATGGACAACCCTTACGTACATATCCTGCCAATCCCGCATATGTCCCACCACCAGTTCAATCACAAGATCCTCCTACCGTAAATTCCTCCTCGGCTTACCCTACATATCCACCATATTATGCAACCACTTCTCAAATACCACCACCTCCACCACCAAAACAAATCCCTCCACCTCCACCACCGGTTGCTCCTGTATACGTGGCTCCTCCACCTGCCATGTTACATAAATTTTCAAGTGAACCTCTGTTCCACACTCAAGAAAACCATTACTATCCACCTGAGCCCACTTTTAGACCTCATGAGCCATACCCTTACACTCCTCTCATTGATATATCTAAAGAAGAGAAACCACCCAAGAACCCAGAACAGGAGGAAATGATTAGCAAAGTAAAAAGTCTGGAACAATCATTCCGAAACATGCAAGGTCTTGGAGGACAAGTAAGTGTGGCTTATAAAGACATGTGCATGTTTCCAGAAGTCCAATTGCCTGTGGGTTTTAAATTGCCGAAGTTTGATCTTTATGATGGTCATGGGGAACCCATGGCCTATTTGAGGGGATTTTGTAGTAAAATGAGGGGTGCTGGAGGAAAAGATGAATTACTAATGGCATACTTCAGTCAGGGCCTCAGTGGGTCGGCCTTAGAGTGGTATACGAGGCAGGATCACACCCGTTGGTATACTTGGGATGACTTAGCTCAGGCCTTTGCAAATCATTTTCAGTATAATCTGGAGATTGTTCCCGACCGTCTTTCCTTGACTAAGATTGAAAAGAAACCTGGGGAGAGCTTTAGGGAATATGGATTTCGATGGAGAGAGCAGGCCGCGAGGGTCGATCCGCCTATGAAAGAGGGTGAGATGGTGAATTACTTTTTGCAAGCTTTAGAGCCTACCTATTATGGCCATCTGGTGTCTGCCGTGGGCAAAACTTTCAATGAAATCGTAAATATGGGAAGCATGGTAGAAGAAGGCTTAAAGTCCAATAAAATCATGAGCTACTCAGCAATAAAAGCAACCACCCAAGCCATCCAGACTGGCACTGGAGGGGTTTTGGGAAAGAAGAAGAAAGAAGAAGTTGCTGTGGTGGAATCTAGGACATGGTCCAGGGGTCCTTCCTCTTATTATCATCAACCCCGTCCACATCACCAACCCTACCCACATACACCATATGGCCCACCACAACATTATTATCCACTTCCTGTTCCCTATTTTTCATTGCACCATGCCCAAACTTATCCTCAACCACAAGCACCCTAGCGTGCACCCACTCCTCATAACACCTATCATACCCAAAATGCATACCCACCTCCCAGAACATATAGAAATCCTGGTGGAACTGGTTTCCGCCCAAACCCTGCTGCTAAAAATGACAGATTGCAAAAGAAAAAAGCTTTCACTCCGCTAGGAGAATCCTATACCAGCCTATTCCACAGGTTGAGGCAGCTTGGGGTGCTAAACCCTATTGAGCCAAAAATACCAAACCACCACCGAGGAACCTAGACCATTCAGTCAATTGCGAATATTGCTCAGGATCTCCCGGGCATGATACGGAGAAATGTTGGCATCTGAAAACTGCTATTCAGGAACTTATTGATACCAGGAGAATTGAAGTACAGGCTCCAGAAACTCCCAATATCATGCAGAGTCCATTACCAACTCATCATGAGGCTCACATGATCGAGTTAGTATAGAGGGGAGAATACAAGAAGCCATCGCAAATGGTGATGATGATTAAAGTAAGTGAAAGTAAAGCAAATAAGAAATCAATCGGTGGGAAAGCATTGGTTGCAGTAGAACAGGTAGTCAATGAGCCAGTGTTGATAATGAAGCCAGAACCTGTTAAAGTAACAATACCAGGAGCAATTGTTAAACCCGTGTTGGTTGTAAAGGGCGCACGTACAGAACCGATTATTATTAAAACGGCGGTTCAGTTGTCTGTGGTTAGTGAAAAGGTTGTTCCGTAGAATTCTGACCGGGTGAGTGTTATGTACAAAAGAAAAGAAGTTAAAGAAAAAGTATGCGAAACGCATGGGTTGAATAGATCAGGGAGGTGCTTTGCCCTTGAGAAATTAAGAAAAGTTAAAGAAGCTAGAGATAATCCGGCACAGGTAAAGAAAGCTGTTACTGAAGAAGAAGCTAAAGAATTTTTGAGAAAGATGAAGGCACAGGACTATTCAATCGTGGAACAATTAAGGAAAACACCGGCGCAGATCTCACTATTGTCTCTACTGATCCATTCGGATGAACATCGCCGGGTGTTAATGAAGATTGTAAATGAAGCACATGTGCCAGAAAAGATTACTATGAATCATTTCGAGAAGATTGCAAACAAAGTTTTTGAGGTTAACAGGGTAACATTCTCCGATGATGAATTGCCGATGGAAGGAACTGAACACAATAGAGCACTATACGTTACAGTGAAGTACGAAGATTTCGTGGTGACTCGGGTGTTAATTGATTATGGATCTAGTGCCAAAATTTGCCCTCTATCCACTCTAGAAAAGTTGAAGGTTGACAATTAAAGAATTCATAAGAATAGTATCTGTGTACGGGGATTTGAAAGTTGAGGGAAGAATACAGTGGGAGATATTATGCTGGAGCTTACAATAGGACCTGTGGAATTCACGATGGAGTTCCAAGTGCTTGATATTGCTGTGTCTTACAATCTTTACAATCTTTTATTAGGTCGACCATGGATCCACGCCGCAAAAGCAGTGTCGTCAACTCTGCATCAAATGGTCAAATTTGAATGGGATCAGCAAGAGATCATGGTCCGTGGGGAGGATAATTCTTGCAATAATATTACACCCTTCGAGGAAGTAGAAGATGATAAAGGCCCATGGGTGTACCAAGTTGTGGATACAGTTACTGTTGCTAAAATCCTGGAAGAGTAGTATGTTCCTGTGCCTAAGGTAGCTGCCGCATCTGTTATGGTGGCAACAGAGATGTTAAGGAATGGGTTTCTACCCGAAAAGGGTTTGGGAGCTTCACTACAGGGCATTATACAGCTAGTGTCTCTTCCTGGTAATATTGATACTTTTGGGTTAGGTTTCAAACCCACTGCTGCCGATATAAGGAGAGCCAAAAAGATGAAGAAGAGAGTGTGGACTCTTCCAAAACCTATCCCTCGCCATTCCCATTCTTTTGTCTGGTCTGGTACTAAAAGGCGCCCAGCGACAGCAATGCCCAGCTCTGTGGTGATAAAACCTGACCAAGAATTGATCGAAAGTTTTGAAAGGTTGTTCGATGAAGTGAATATGGTGGAAGCAAATGAAGGTCCGAGCAAAATTGATGTGCAGTTCGTTTATCTCAGGCCAATCTTAATAACTGGGAAGCTACTCCTCTTCCAACTCGGAAGGAGTCATGGTAGTTAGCTTTTGATTTTCTTTTGAGTATTAAATCTGGATTATTTTGAAGGTTGTAGTTCAGATTTCTATGTTTCGTCTATTTGGATGAGTTAAACCTTGTTATCTTACAAATTTCAATGAAATGAAATTTCTTTCTATCTTCATCCCTGATAGCCTTTATTTTGTCTTTCTTGTACAATCCATTTTATGCTAATTTCAATGACGTGTCATGCATGAAGAGCTCCCGGCTTAGTCTTGATAATCAATGTGAAATAGTAATACAAGAAATTGAATGTGATGATGAGGTGGAGTATGATGATGAGGAAGCTTTGGAAGAAATTAGTAAAGAATTAAGTCAGTTTGAGGAAAAACCCAAACCAAACTTGAATGACACTGAGGCAATCAATCTAGGGGATCAGGAAAATGTTCGGGAAATAAAAACAAGTGTCCATTTGGAAGCCTCGCTCAGGGAAGAGATGATCAAGTTTTTGTTTGAATACAAAGATATCTTTGCATGGTCATACGATGATATGCCGGGTTTGAGTACTGATCTGGTGGCCCACAAATTGCCCACTTATTCAGAATGCCCTCCTGTTAAGCAGAAGCTAAGGAAATTTAAGACAGATATCAGTGTGAAAATCAAAGAAGAAGTCAATAAGCAGTTTGAGGCAAAGGTCATATGGGTTACCTGATATCCCACCTGGTTAGCCAATGTCGTGCCTGTGCCAAAGAAAGATGGAAAGACCAGAGTGTGTGTTGACTATTGTGATCTCAATAAGGTGATCCCAAAAGACAACTTCCCACTGCCAAACATCCATATATTAATTGACAATTGTGCCAAACATGAGATTGTTTCTTTCGTGGATTGCTATGCGGGCTATCACCAGATTTTGATGGATGAGGAAGACGCGGAAAAGACGGCATTCATTATGCCTTGGGGATCCTACTGTTATAGGGTCATGCCATTTGGGTTGAAGAACGCAGGGGAAACATATATGAGGGCGATGACTACCATGTTCCATGATATGAAACATCGGGAAATTGAAGTCTATGTGGAAAATGTGATTATAAAATCGAGGAGGCAATGTGATCATGCTAAAGACCCGAGGAAGTTCTTCCAGGGGCTCCGCAGGTACAATCTCAAACTCAATCCGGCAAAGTGTGCATTTGGAGTCCCGTCAGGGAAGTTGTTGGGATTTGTGGTAAGCCGACGTGGTATTGAATTAGACCCGTCCAAAATCAAAGCCATCCAGGAATTGCCATCGCCAAAGAGCAAGAAAGAGGTGATGAGTTTGCTTGGCAGGTTGAATTATATCAGCAGGTTCATTGCTCAGCTTACAGCAACTTGCGAGCCTATCTTTAAGCTGCTGAAGAAAGATGCTGCGGTCAAGTGGATGGATGAATGTCAAGAAGCACTTGACAAAATTAAAGAGTATTTGGCCAGTCCACTTGTGTTGGTTCCGCCAGAGCCGGGATGACCCTTGATCCTTTATCTGACAGTGTTGGATAATTCTTTTGGTTGTGTACTGGGGCAGCATGATGTCATGGGAAAGAAAGAGCAGGCAATTTACTACCTCAGCAAAAAGTTCACATCTTACGAGATGAAGTATACTCAACTGGAAAGGACGTGTTGTGCTTTGACCTGGGTAGCGCAGAAGTTGAAACATTATTTGTCATCATATACCACTTATCTCATCTCACAGTTAGATCCATTAAAGTACATTTTTCAGAAGACCATGCCCATAGAGAGGCTTGCTAAATGGCAAATCTTGCTCACGGAATTTGATATTGTCTATGTGACCCGTGCTGCGATGAAAGCACAAGCAGTGGCTGATCTCCTAGCAGAGAATCCAGTTGATGATGAATATGAACCACTAAAAACATATTTTCTTGATGAGGAGGCAATGCATATTGAGGAATCGGAACAAGATGAAAAACCTGGTTGGAAGTTGTTCTTTGATGGTGCTGCCAATAATAAAGGCGTTGGGATAGGAGCGGTACTTATTTCAGAAACAGGGCAACATTACCCTGTTACAGCTCAGCTTCGCTTTTACTGCACCAATAACATGGCTGAATACGAGGCATGTATTTTGGGATTGAGGATGGCTATAGATATGGGTGTACAAGAGATCTTGGTCATGGGTGACTCGGATCTTTTGGTGCACCAAATTCAAGGAGAATGGGAGACACGAGACTTAAAGCTCATACCTTACCGGCAATGTTTGCATGAACTATGCCAACGGTTTCAGTCAATTATTTCAAGCACATTCCAAGGATTCATAATGAAGTTGCTGACGCTTTGGCCACTTTGGCATCGATGTTGCATCATCCAGATAAGGTTTATGTGGACCCATTACAGATTCAGGTCCGAGATCAACATGCCTATTGTAACATGGTAGAGGAAGAGCTTGATGGGGAGCCATGGTTTCATGATATCAAAGAATACCTCAGAATGGGAGTATATCCGGTACAGGCCTCAGGAGACCAAAAGAGAGGCATTAGACGCTTAGCAAGCGGATTTTTCTTTAGCGGAGGAGTGTTGTACAAAAGAACTCCAAATCTTGGTTTATTGAAGTGCATGGATGCTAAACAGGCTACAACTATCATGGCCGAGGTACATGTGGGAGTTTGTGGACCTCATATGAGTAGGTATGTACTAGCCAAAAAGATTCTTTGATCAGGATATTATTAGCTCACTATGGAACGAGACTGTATCAGTTTTGTACGCAAGTGTCATCAGTGTCAAGTACATGGAGATTTGATTCATTCTCCTCCATCTGAGTTGCACGCAATGTCAGCACCATGGCCTTTCGTTGCTTGGGGAATGGATGTCATTGGGCCGATCGAGCCAACAACATCTAATGGGCACAGGTTTATTCTAGTAGCCATTGACTACTTTACTAAGTGGGTTAAAGTGAAAACTTTCAAATCGGTGACCAAGAAGGCCGTGGTCGATTTTGTTCATTCAAATATCATTTGCCCGTTTGGAATTCCGAAGGAGATTATCACAGATAATGGTGCCAATCTCAACAATCATCTGATGGCGGAGACATGTCAGAAGTTTAAAATCACACACCGCAATTCCAAACCATATCGTCCTAAGGCGAGTGGAGCAGTTGAGGCATCTAATAAGAACATCAAGAAAATACTTTGGAAAATGGTGGAAGGATCCAGGCAGTGGCATGAGAAACTACCTTTTACTTTGCTAGGATATCGCACTACTGTTCGCACTTCGGTAGGGGCTACTCCTTATTCATTGGTGTACGGTATGGAGGCAGTGATACCTGCAGAAGTTGAAATACCCTCCCTTCGAATTGTTGCGGAGGCGAAAATTGATGATGATGAGTGGGTCAAAGCCCGTCTGGAATAATTGAGCTTGATTGATGAAAAGAGATTGGCAGCGGTATGTCATGGCAATTGTACCAACAGAGAATGGCAAGAGCTTATAACAAGAAATTGCGTCCACGAAAATTTTAAGTAGGGCAATTGGTATTGAGGCGTATCCTACTTTACTGGGCTGAAGCAAAAGGAAAGTTCTCTCCTAACTGGCAGGGGCCATTTGTTGTAACACGAGTGTTGTCCAAAGGTGCATTGTATCTAAAAGATATGGAAGGAAAATGTGTAGAAATGGCTATCAATTCTGATGCATTCATGAGATATTATATATGATTTCTTTATCTTTATACACCTGATTGTATTTGACACGTTTTGAGATTGAAATGATGAAGGCATTTTGTTCTGCTATCCAAAAAATTTATCCTTTGTTATCCCTTTGAGCCTTATTATATTTTCTTTTGTATCCATTTTTCGGAATCAACAACAAAATGCGAGGATCAAACAAGAAAAGAAAAGAAGAAGAAGAGAAGAGAAAAGAAAAGAAAGAAAAAAAAAGAGAAAGAAAAAGAAAAGAGAAAAGGAAAAAAAAGAAAGAAATGAAAAAGAAAAGAAAAATAAAAGAAAAGAGAAAAAGAAAAAGAAAAGAAAGAAAAGAAAAGAAAGAAAAGAAGAAAAGAAAGAAAAGAAAAGAAAGAAAATAAAAGAAAAGAAGAAGGATGGAAGGAAGGAAACATCGCAACAATGAAGTGATTTTATGACCTGAACTACATTTGACTTGATCCCGAAAGGGTACGTAGGCAGCCTCACTGAGGTTCAGTCACAATCAAAGAAAAATCCAAGAATCCCCAAGAAGGAAACTGGGGCAGAAGTTATGGTTGTTGCGAGAGATATGATTCCGAAAGTTGTAATGTTGAACCCACGTTTTAATTATTTTTGAGCCTTTATACCCTTCTTTCTAAACCCATCCAAAAGCCACATTACGGTCCAAAGAAAGACTTTCTGATAAATTTCAAAAAATGTCAAAACAAGCAGGTAAGGTAATTCATGTTATGGACAACACTTTGGTACCAGAAGAAAGGAAATTGAAAATGAAAGAGTCTTATTGGTGAAAACCCTCACGGCCACCAAAAGGCGATGTAAGCTGAGAGAAATGAAAATGAGAGAGTCTTATTGGTGAAAACCCTCACGGGCATCGTAATGCGACGTGAGTTGAGAGAGTCTTATTGGTGTTCATTCTCTTATTTTTCCAGGTACATTTTCGATTCTATTGTATTGGAGCTTGTTCAATATGAAGTTTCGATAGAAATAGTTTTCTCTCATTTGTTTCTGATAATTAGAACTTCTCATATATGTAGTTTTTTTTTAAAGTTCAACGTTTGTATGTATTAAATTAGGAATTGTTTAACTGGATTTGTCAATGCCGATTTGAACTGCTTGAATGTATAAACTCGGACTGTGTAATTAGATTAATTCCTGTTTTGAATCCAGCTTTGAGTTTATAAAATTTTAAGTTGATTCATGCTATTGTGTGTTTAGCTGTTCGATCCAAGCTTTAAATTCGGAATTAGGAAATAATAATAAGTAATAAGTTTGAAATGCATGCGTAGTGATGTATGGAAATTGAATTGGTACACAAGCTTTGCTTAAGTCCAGTTGAGGTTAATATACTGTTTTGGATCTGATTTATAAAATTGTTTGAACTCAATTATGTAGTTTAAATCATTTATTCTGGTACATTCACTTGAGGTCTTTAAATGGAATGTTCACTCTAATTGTCAATTGTGATTGTACTTTGAATCATTTGTAATAACTATCGTGCACTATTCAAATTGGACTGGAATTAAAGTAAGCCTACATTTTAAAACTTAAAAATCCATTTCAAAACTAATGGGCTTCAGTGCCCATAACAGATGGCTTTATTCAAGTTATTAATTTGGGCTCAATTTAGTATATGGTTGGCCCGTCAATTTGTATATGAGCCTTAAAGTATTAACGAATGGTCCAGCTCTTAGAATTCCATTTCATTTTTATGATCCATTGTTCATTAATCATGTTTACATCTATGGCTCAACCTGTTGGGATTCAGTACACCTGGGCCAAACCTCCCGAGGCCCAAAGTCACTATAAATCATCTTATGCTGAAATTACATTACGAACATGGAAATCAATCCATAAATATAAAATTCGGCCTTGATTTAGGTAGCAGGTTCAAGCTAAAAGGTTTTACCCTTTTGTTTGAATCCGGACTTGAATTTATATTCACGGATTAATTAACCTTTAGAGACAAAACAAATAGAAAACTTCTTTAATTTGATATTCTCCCTTGCTGTAGCACTACAATACCTCAACCCAGTTTATTACACGAGACTCGCACATAAAACCACACTGTCTAAGACCCATAGGCCACTGAATACCCTTTCAAATGTTTCCCAGAAATACCACATTCCAGAATGCTTTACTTTGAAGAACTTCCTGCGATTCTGAATTCCTTACCATATCTTTCCAAGTGCGGATACATAGAATCCGATGATTAACATAAAGTACCACAAGTATTGATCTTTTCTAATGAAAACACAGTCTCTAGCCACATACACAAACTTAAGACACCTGATTGTTACATGCAAAATCTGGAATATAGTAAAACCATTCTCGAGAGTCATTCACTCTTATTCAGCTGTAATTCACCTGCCCTAAATAAACAGAACCACTCATGCTTTATTAGTACTCTAACACCACAAAACCTGGTCTCATGCAGATACAAACAACCATCTTTCTTCTCTATACGCTGAGCATTCTTTATCAACAGCAGTTCAAAACATCCTAGTATTTCTTCACATTTACGAAAGTACCTTATAACCCTTGTAAAAAATTTCTTTCACACGCGCCATTCTCGGCTCAATTTCTGCGACCAGAACTGATCCGCTAACATACCTTGAGACAAAACCAACATAGTACCTAACAGTGCAATCAGCTAATGAATAGCAACCTCCCCAACTTGGCTCGAAGCCAAATACCAGGACACGCTCAATAAATCTTTAATACTTTTACCTTAATGAAACCACAACATTATAGTGAGATTAAACTCAAGTCATTTACAAGTTTTGTGAATACACAGATCATCTAGCACTGACATTCTCTGCAACCCTCGCATTCATTTCCACATCAGCTGAGCCCACTCTAGGCAACAAAATTTATACTAAGTCCCCAAATTTTTCAAAAATTTCGGCAGAGTTTCCTTTGTAATTGAGCCTATCCACCTGTCAGAGAATCACCAAAACCATCCTAACAACACGCCCACAACTTGACAAAGTATCACAATGTATATCAACAACATTAATCTCAATACTACATGTATTATATTATCAAAATTGATACATGGACATGCGTTGCACCTATTTGAATCATAACATATAGAAAATACCTTTAAATCCTCCATTATCTGGGCTATTCAACCAAACAAGAACATTTTCTCAATATTTTTGTATACCTTTCACCGCCATATATATATATCACAACCGTTAAGTCTTCCTGAGTCTGAACTCATACCGCCATACGTATTGTACTACACTTCCCAACTAGGAATACGAAAACATTATTCACGCGCCCATAACTTGGGCTACACAACGAATCACAATAGAAAACGAATCACCAACAGTTTATCTATTATCCTGCAGACTTCTTCGTCATTACCAAGTCATATAGAATCATTACACAGTACCAACATACTCATTACGTAGCTATCCAGCCGCCATTCCCACAATTAGGGACAACACTGAACATATAAGTTCATAACACCAGCTCACAAAAATCAGCACCTTGGTGCTCAAGCCCTAAGCAAGGATCCGGCCTCAAGTCCTCCAGACTAGCCCAACACGAACTCACGGGGATTACATCCCGCCCCTCGACCGGAGAATCACAAGCCATCCAGGCACATATACTACTGAGCGCTCGCTTGCGCAAACAGACGTGTGGAAGGAATTTCAAGAATTATATCTCAAGCTGAATCAAGTACGCACGATAAGAATTCCAAGAAAGTGAAGTTTTCCTAAAGGTTCTGCAGCCTCTCGAGGATAAATACAGACGCTCCGTGCCGATCCGCGAGACTCTACTAACCCGCTCATGAGCCGTGAGACCTAGTAACCTAGGCTCTAATACCAACTTTTCACGACCCAATTCCCAAACCCGGTCGTGATGACGCCTCTCGTGAAGACAAGGCCAGCCAGACCATCTCGGAACACCACTTAAAGCAGTTAATCAGTTATATAACAGTTCGAATATTAATTAATCAGTATAAATATAACCCAATACAGCCCGACCGGGGTGTCACAAGTCACGAGCGTCTAATGAGTAGGGACTCTACTATTGGACCAACAAAATATATATATACAAGATAAAACTGGAATTCAAAGATGGTATACGATGCCGCGAACGCTGGCGGTCACCTTGCTCAACTACCACAATATGGTCTTCGGTCCTGCAAATAACCCATTACCGGGTGAGCAATACCTGCAACTGCACGCAAGGTGCAGAGAGTAAAGTGAGTAGTTCCAACTCAGTGGTAATAAGAGAGAATAATATCTGAGCGATAAGAAAACATGTATGGGCACAAAAAAATGCTATAAAGACAGTACAACACTTTGAGAAAGATAGTAAAACCGTAACATCGAGAAAATCCTTTAGAAAATCTCCAGCTCAGTTAAAAATCTCTTTTGAAAGTATGGCTTTTCAACAGTTGCAAAAATAAGTTTCAACAAGTAGGAAATAGTCAGAAATCTGCCCCTCGGGCTCAGTATCAACCTCTCAGTGCAGTATCAGCCACGCGGCTCACTCCCAACTTACCAAGTACAACTTCAGCCATCTCGGGCTCAGCACTCCCAACTCACCAAGCACAATATCAACCCCTCGGGCTCAGCACTCCATAACAAGTAACACCAGAGTATCTGGTGAACAAGGCAAGTAATAATATGTATGCCAATGATATATGAGTGCTAAATGTCATGCCACGTGGTACATACAGGAGTGGATGCATGAATGCAATGCAATGCATATGACCGCTACGACACGTAGCCTGATCCATAGGTACCCTGCGCTCACTGGGGGAGTGTACAGACTCCGGAGGGGCTCCTACAGCCCAAGCGCAATAATACTGCGGCGTGCAGTCCGATCCACATAACATATCACTGTGGCGTGCTGTCCGATCCATATAATATATTACTGCGGCGTGCAGTCCGATCCATGCAATATACCACTGCGGCGTGCAGTCCGATCCATGCAATATGCTACTGTGGCGTGCAGTCCGATCCATGCATGTATATGCATACGGGCACATAACACTCGAGGCCTGAAAGCCTCCTCACATATCACTCGAGGCCTGAAAACCTCCTCACATCACACCTCATGCCCTCACATATGGCCCTCGGCCTCAATCAGTCCAAAAATAGACGAAAAACCCCTCGGGCATCAGTAAAGCAATAATACTCAGCTCAAATTATAGTTCAAATTTCGTTTAAAGCTCCAAGTTTGAGTAAAATATAGCTNTTCATAAAGAGTTCAAACAATCGGCAATAAGCCCCAAGTATGGCAATGAGCCCAAGTTATAATGATAACAACAAAATTGTTTGCAAATACGCGGTAAAAACCAACAACCGGGACGGACCAAGTCATGATACCCAAAGGTGCTCTACCCCACGCTCAGGTCTAGCGTGCAAGTCACAACAATACAGCACTAAGATGTGCAAATCCGAGGTTTCAAACCCTCAGGATATCTTTCCCAAGTATTACTCACCTCGAACCGGTGGAATTCCTCGCTTGCGACGCCTTTGCCCCTCAAATTGGCCTCCACGCGCGTCGAATCTAACCAAAACCACAGCGAATACATTATAATATGCAAATGGGACATTACCCAATCGAAAACAATCGAAAAATAACAAAAACCTCGAAACTAGCAAAACCGGAGCCCCGGGCCCACATCTCGAAAAATTACAAAATTTACATTTCCAGAATCCTCGTCTCACCACGAGTCCATACATATCAAATTTATCAAAATCGGAGTCCATTTGACCCCCAAATCATCAATTTACCATTTCTTAGGCTTCAAGCAAAAACCTCCATTTTTACACTGATTCCTCAAATTTTCAGTGATTATTTCATGTTTTTACACAATAATAACATAAACCAAGACCAAATATCCTTACCTGATGATCCTCCTACGAAGCCTCTTCAAAATCGCCCGAAAATCGCCTTAGCTCACACCCCAAATTGATTTTACACTTCTGAAATTTCGAATGAACTGATTCATTAAACCCTTCAGACTTTTCGCTTCTGCGGTTCCCATAACCGCCTCTGCGGTACCTCTTCCGCGTCCAAATAACCGCTTCTGCGGTTTAACTTAAAATCCCGCTTGACCGCTTCTGTGGTCCTACACCGCTTCTACGGTAACCGCTTTTGCGGTCAATATACTGCTTCTGCGGTCCCAGCCATAATACTCCAGACCGCTTCTGCGGAGACCACTCCTGCGGAAACAAGGTCCATTTTTGCGGAAATACCCCAGGACACCTAGGGCCGCTTTTTGCGATCAGAGAGCCGCATCTGCGGGACCGCTTAAGCGGCTCTCCCACCGCAGATGCGGAAACAACAGAAGACTTCATGACAGACCTGCTA
>MU766277.1:12724-24360 GCA_026770625.1 Nicotiana glauca | reverse complement strand
AGTAGAAACCAAGGTTGGCGCATGTCTGGCCAACCTAGTGTAACGGATAGCATATTCTGAGACGGTCATAGCACCATGGCACAAATGCTCAAACTCCTCGCGCCATGCGTCCATGATTCTGGGGAACAAACTCCCTCTCAAACATATCCGAAAACCGTGCCCAAGTCAAAGAGGCAGCCTCGTCCGGACTGTCCAACTCAAATGTACGCCACCAATCATAAGCGGCTCCTCAAAGCTGGAAAGCTGCAAAAGAGACCCCACTCGAGGCAGTAATACCCATAGTGTGAAAAATGCGGTGACAATCCTCTAGAAATCCCAAGGCATCATCTGTAGCCAATCCGCTGAAAATCGGAGGGTCATACTTCTTGAATCTCTCCAGTCTCCGCTGCTCATCCTCAGAAGCAGGTGCCCCATCCTCGAGCTGAACTGGTGCTGCAGGCCGAATAAGGGTGATATCTGGGACCTGCTCAACATGCACTCGCGGCTCAGGAGTGCGGGCGGCCGGAGTCTGCACTCCTCCCCCGGCTTGGGATGTGGCTGAAGAAAGGGGAAGTAACCCTGCCTGTGACAATGTAGCATACGCGTTCATGAACTGTACCAGTGCCTCCTGAATAGCTGGAGTAGTAGTGGCTGTAGGCGTGATCGGTGTCTGAAATCCGGCTGGATTTACTAGCGGTACCTCAACGGTAACTCGCGCGGGTGCTCTGGCTGCACCACGTGCGCGTCCACGGCCTATAATCCAGGGATCTCTTGGTATCCTCACTAATAAATTCTGGGATCTCTTGGTATCCACAATAATAATTCGGGGATCTCTTGGTATCCCGAGGATCTCTTGGTATCCTCAATAATAATTCAGGGATCTCTTGGTATCCCAAGGATCTCTTGGTATCCTCAATAATAAATTCTGGGATCTCTGGGTATCCACAATATATAATCATTTCTGTGCCAGGGATCTCTTGGTATTCACACTCTCAGTCTTAGAACATAACACGTATAGGGGGATCTCCCGGGAATCGAACCCGTAGTCCCAAAGTACACAAACAAGGGGGGAGTTACCTGAACCCCACATCCGTAGTACCAATGTAAATGCACAACCAAGATCAGAGAAATATTCAGAAATTGAAGTATAACAATACAAATAAATAAATAATTCTGGCCTAACATGCTCCACGTAATTTCAATTAAGGCAAATTAAGCAAATAGGCAATTTGGATCAATTAAACATGCTTTTCTATACTAGCACATGCTATAATAGCAAGTAGAATAAAACAGATACGAAAGAAACTCAGTTCAAGTAATTTAAGTAAAATTCGGGTTTTCAACAATTAGCTCAAGTACGCGCTCGTCACCTCACGTACAAGGCATTCAATTACCATATATCATATCCTAAGGGACTAAGTCCCCCACACAAGGTTAGACAAGCCACTTACCTCGATAGAGTGCAAGTCAACCTGAAATCACGCTCTTGCCACGAGTATCCAACTCCAAATGGCTCAAATCTAATCAATTTCATTGCATATTGTAAATAATAATTCAAGTAATTTATTCTACAATTAAATTCTAAGCTAATACGCAAAATTATGTAAAATAACCAAAATGCCCCTCAGGCCTCACATTTCGAAACCGGGTAAAATTTACATTTCCAGAAACCTCGCACTCTCACGAGTCTAACCATACCAAATTTATCCAATTCCGACACCATTTGGTCCTTCAAATCTTCATTTTATATTTTTGAAAGATTCCACAATTTTCTTCCCAAATTCCATCTCAAATCACTAATTAAATGATGAATTCAATGATAGATTCATGTACTCTAACCAAATCTGAGTTAGAATCACTTACCCCGATGAATTTCTTGAAAAACCTTCGAAAAATCGCCAAAATCCGAGCTCTACAGGTAATAATATCAAATAAAACCCAAAACCTCGGATTTATAGAAGTAGCCCCAGTTTTTCAGCATGTGCGGCCGCACAAAAATGACCGCGGTCCGCGCCCAGGAAGTGCGGCCGCACAAAAATGGCCGCGGCCGCGCACTTTTGCTCTGCAGTGACAGGCTTTAGTATTTTGGCCATAACTTTCTCTACAGATGTCCAAATTACAATTTCTTTAGCTTTCTGGAAACTAGACACGAAGGGCTACAACTTTTGTTTTTGAATCAACTCCAAATTCCTTTTATATAAAAAGATATGAGCTTCCGAAGTAGGGCCAGCGGGCAGGTTTCATCGCGGCCGCGCCCCTTTTTGCGCGCTCCGCGCGACGCCTATTGCGGCCGCGCCAATTTGTGTGCGGTCCGCACAGAACTCACCGCGGACGCACTTCATTTTTGTGTGGTCCGTGCGGGTGGGTTCCGAGGCCTGCAACCCTTCTGACATTCTACAACTGTGATTTTCGGCTTAAAACATCCCGGAACCTACCCGAAACTCACCCGAGTTCTCGGGACTTCAAACCAATTGTACCAACACTTCCTAAACCTTATTCAAACTTGTTCCAATCATCAAAATAGTTCAAACAATATCAAATCTCTCAAATTACATCGGATTCAAGCCTAAGTTCTTCTAAAACTTCCAAAATACACTTTCGATCAAAAACCCAACCAAACGACGTCCGAATGACCTGAAAATTTGCAGACATAACCAAAATCACCTAACGAAGCTACTGCAACTCTCGGAATTCTGTTCCGACCTTTGGATCAAAATTTCACCTATCAACCGGAATTCGCCAAAATACTAACTCTCGGCATTTCTAGCCTAAATGAGCTACGGACTTCCAAAATACATTCCGAACACGCTCCCAACCCCGAAATCACCTAACGGAGCTAATGAAACCATCAGATTTCCATTTTGAGGTTTTCTTCACACTGCTCCGAATACGGACCATTTTTCAACTATTAAGCTCTCATTTAGGGACTAAGTGTCTCAAAATACTCTGAATCCTAATACCGAACATCCCGACAAACCAAAAGTAGTAGAAATGAACTTAGGGAAAGCAGTGAATGGGGGATCGGGGCATAAATTCCAAAAACGACCGGCCGAGTCGTTACACACTACCATATAAAAGGAACAATTCTTTAGTATATCTCCTAAAGTTTTTGAATGTTGTTGTTTCAATTTAAGCAACAGGAGACTTAAACTAATAAGAAATAGATTAACGTAATTGAATAGCATAACATACGAAAGGTATACAGTGGGCAAAATTCAATGTACATATCAACTTTGAAGTATAGGAAAATGTGAAATATAGGGTCCGTGTTAAATAATGTTAACTTCAGAGGTACATATATGTTTACAGACTATTGAAAAGAAATAACTGCTACTTGAAGCAGAAATTCCAATTTTCTTCCTTTTCATCTGTTGTTTGAAACTCAATGTAACATGTTGGACTTCCTGTTCTTTATTTTGCCTGGTGTAATGATTAAGCTCTATTCTTCCTGTTATTTGAAAACTCAATTGCTTTTAGAATTTGGAGTAGAAATTCTTGGGTTTTGTTATTAATAACAAAAGAGGTGTGAAAGAAAAATGGTGGTAAAAGAAATGGAGGGAAGTAAAATTTTGAATTACACTTTACTAATGCACTTTGTCCCTCATTGGAAGAAGAAAGAAAATCTTTGTGTATATATATATAAGCTCATCTTCTAGCTCTTAAAGATTTAAGAAAAAGGCAATCCTCGCGCCGTGGTCGTCGCTCGTTCGGCTTCTAAATATTTTTCGTATTGGAAAATTGCGGAATCATTTTCGGACTTTTTCTTAATATTGTTCCAAGGTTTTTAGATTTGTCTCTAGCATACTCGTTGAATAAAAAAATATTTAGCATGATTCACTATATCCATCACACCCTCTCCACGTAGTTGATCTTAGAAGTATTGGGCAAAAGAATAAATTTTTTAACAACAGTAACATGCTCAAAGGAAAGAGTATGAAGTTGGAAATGTGAATAATTTCTCTAGTTATATAATAGATGAAGTTGGGCAAAATTTTTTTTTTTTAACAATGGTAACATGCTCAAAAGAAATAGTATGAAGTTGGAAATGTGAATAATTTTTCTTGTTATATAATAGATGACACCAAGGCAGCACAGTAACAATGCATCTCACTCAAATAGCCAATAATCTTGCTGCGCTTGTTATTCTTTAAAAGTGATCATCCTTCGTTGTCCATCAGTGCAAGTGTTTTCTCTGTCATGAAGAGAAATTTGATATGTTAAACATTCACAACAAAGAGATAAACACTTCGGCATACCCTGCCCACATTAGATGATTCAGTGACTAACCACATCAGGATGACGAACATAGCAGACAAACACACGTGTGTACATGCTACTGAAATTGAACATTTGATTCTTGTAAACACAGTTGTAAAGAAACCAGCAATATTGTAGGAGTTGTTACCGTTACATTGAAACAAAATGTTTGAACTCTTTGGTTTTAAAATTCTACAACAACAAGCCATTACTGAATAAATCTAGATCAAAGTAAATAGTTACATGAATAAAAGTTAGTGCCATGAATATCAAAATAGTTATGTACAATATTTATACTTCTTCTTGCTGCTTACTTTATAATCATATCATTAAATTAAGAAATGAAAATATAAAAAATGTATCTCCACTCTCACCATCAAAATTTTTAGCTTTAACTTATTAATTACTGTTAAAATAAAATGCAGATGGTACACTATTGAACATGAAACTGTACCACCAGAGCACAAAAAATTATGAAAAAGCCATGAAAAATCAATGGAGCCCACTTAATGAAATAAAATGCAAATTCAAAAATACAAAATGAAAGTTAACATTACACAAAAGGAAGATGATAACGGCATCAACTAAGTGCACCAATTAATTACTACGATCTTTTGAGAGAACAGGAGACTTGATGCGGCATGATTGGTTGATAATCTAACAAGTCTTTTTCTCCACCTTAGTTACTTTTATCACTATTCCCTGTAAAGAGGCAGCCACGGAAATATTTCTTCAGTTAAAAAGAAAATGATGAGGCGGAAAATAGAGCTGCAACTTATACTCAAGCTAAATACTACTGGTAACTGTACTATCTCCCTTTTTCTCGCATTGGAATATGATACAACCAAAAGAGTACACAGTAGACAAACAATTACATAGAACCAAATTTATTAGCAACGTATGAATTAGTAATATAGTCTACCACTCTACCCAGACCAGAGTCTAGACTTCAGTATCTGCAACGTTTCTACCTTTAAGGAGATTCAAAAGGCAGAACAATATTCTCGCTCTTTATATGCAGCCAACAATACATTTTTATGTGTTGTAACAGAGACGGACAAAATCATTAATGACAAAACGTAGACATGTTTGCCTCAATGCCTCACATCATAGTTAGCTTTTGTCACGACCCAATTCCCAACCCCGATCGTGATGGTGCCTCTCGTGAGGATAAGGCCAGCCATAACAACGCAAATACCTCTTTTAGCAATTATTAAGCTTTTAGCAAATCCGGAACAAGTGTAAACAGTTGTAAAACGCGAAAATAACAATACCAACATACGATACCAACCCGACACAGCCCAAACCGAGGTGTCACAAGTCATGAGCTACTACAAAATTTAAAATAAGTCTACAAAATGTAAAGTCTGATACAATGGTCTGAAGGAAACTCAAAGATATGAAATAGGAGAGATAAGGGCTGCGGACGTCAACAGCTACCTCGTCGCTCCGACTAGCCTCCTGATCTGGGAAGAATCAGTGCTCAGGGGTAGACTCCGCAATGCCTGTATTTGAACACATGGTGCAAGGAGTAATGTGAGTACTCCGACCCAGTGAGTAATAATAATAAATAATAACCGAAGATAAAAAATCACATAACTACACAAAACAATTCTATATCAGGCAGTAAAACAGTAAAACAGTAACAATACAGGATAAAATGAAATCCCCCTTTTAAATAAATCCGGTAAATCAGGTAAAACAACAAGTAAATAGTGAGTAAAAATCTGCCCCTCGGGCCCAATATCAATCGCTCAGAACAGTATCAGCCCATCGAGCTCAGTATCACATCACTCAGAACAGTATCAGCCCCTCGGGCTCAGTATCACATCACTTAGAACAGTATCAGCCCCTCGGGCTCAGTATCACATCACTCAGAACAGTATCAGCCCCTCGGGCTCAGTATCACATCATATGAGTACCCGTGCTCAGTGGGGTGTACAAACTCCGGGAGAGGCCCCTTACGACCCAAGCGCAATATCAAGCCACCTCATGACATATAAAACAAGGCCTGAAAGCCTTCTCACATCACACTCGAGGCCTGAAAGCCTCCTCACATATCACTCGAGGCCTGAAAGCCTCCTCACAATACACTCGAGGCCTGAAAGCCTCCTCACATCACGCTCAAGGCCTGAAAGCCTCACTCAGTCCAGAAAATATCATAAGACCTTCGGGCATCAATAAAATAATAGTTCTCAGCCTAGACAACAGTGAAATATCAGTAAAATCTCAAAATTCAATTAAAACGGCTGAGTTTGCAAAACAGTATAATCATTAGGACTGAGTTCAAATAACGTGTCAAAATAGTTAGTAAATAGTGATAACAATCCCCGAAGGATTCAAATAATCGGCATTAAGACCAAAACGTGGCAATAAGCCCAAATCGCGATGATAATCAAATCAACTTAGTCAAATACGCGGTAAAATATCAAATGGAACGGACCAAGTCACGATCACCAGTATTAAACAACCCCGCGCTCGCCATTAAGCGCATATTTCACCTCAATATAGCACTACGTTGTGCAAATCCGGGGTTTCAAACCCTCAAGATATCATTTAATATCATTATTCACCTCAAGCCGGCCAAAATCCTAGCTCGCTATGCCCTTTCCTCGCAAAGCAACCTCCTCGCGTGTCGAATCTAGTCAAAATCACAACAAATATGTCACAATAGGCTAAGGGAACATAACCCAATCGAAAAGACTCGGAAAATATCGAAAATCACAAAATTTGCAAAACCCGAGCCCCGAGCTCACCTCTCAAAAAATTAGAAAATTAACATCACCGGATTCCTTATCTCGCCGCGAGTCTATACATATCAAAATTACCAAAATCGGAGTCCATTTGACCCCTCAAATTCCATTTTGAAATACCAAATTTCCAAGCCCTAGCTTTACCCTCTTTTGATGAATTTCCACAAATTTTCATGTTAATTCTACGATTAAATCATGTATTTAGGCCAAAGAACTCACCTCCAATCACACCTAGTCGAAATCCCCTTCAATTTCTGTCCAAGAGCTGTCAAGGTCGATAAAAATGGTGGAAATGAACTTAAGCTCGCGGAACAAAATGAGCTTTAAAACCCTTCTCTGAACAGTGATTTCCACATCTGCGGTTCCTTTACCGCATTTGCGGCTACCGCTTCTGCGGTTATACCTCAGCTTCTGCGGATCTTCATTAAGCCAACAACTGCTTCTGCGGTCCTCTATCCGCATTTGCGGATACTTGTCCGCTTCTGCGGAAACACCATGGTCTCACTTTTCGCTTCTGCGACCCATCTACCGCATCTGTGGCATCACAGATGCGGCCCCAACCCCGCACCTGCGGGAACAACCAACTTTCCAAGAACTCGCACCTGCGAACCTACCTCTCGCATCTGCGGAACAGCATATGCGGCCCTTCTTCCGTAGATGCGGAAACACAAGATACCAGCAACATCAGAATTTCACCAAGTCCAAAAATCATCCCGATGGCCATCCCAAATCACCCCGAGGCCCCCGGGACCTCAACCAAAAGTGCCAACCCATCCTTAAACATCATTCAAACTTTCTCAAAGNGTCCAATAAACCGCGGACTCAGCTTCCCTTTCTTCCCAAATCGCATAACACCCTTCATGGGCGAAACCTTCAGCAAGACCTTCTCACCCACCATATATGACACATCCCGAACCTTCCGGTCTGCATAACTCTTGTGACGCGACTGTGCTGTACGAAGCCTCTCCTAAATCAGCTTCACCTTCTCTAAGGCATCCTAAACCATCTCTGTCCCCAATAACCTAGCCTCGCCGGGCTCGAACCATCCAATCGGAGATCTACACCGCCTTCCATACAACGCCTTATACAGAGCCATCTGAATGCTCGACTGATAACTGTTGTTGTAGGCAAACTCGGCAAGCCGCAAAAACTCATCCCAAGAACCCCCAAAATCAATAACACAGGCATNGGTTATACCTCAGCTTCTGCGGATCTTCATTAAGCCAACAACTGCTTCTGCGGTCCTCTATCCGCATTTGCGGATACTTGTCCGCTTCTGCGGAAACACCATGGTCTCACTTTTCGCTTCTGCGACCCATCTACCGCATCTGTGGCATCACAGATGCGGCCCCAACCCCGCACCTGCGGGAACAACCAACTTTCCAAGAACTCGCACCTGCGAACCTACCTCTCGCATCTGCGGAACAGCATATGCGGCCCTTCTTCCGTAGATGCGGAAACACAAGATACCAGCAACATCAGAATTTCACCAAGTCCAAAAATCATCCCGATGGCCATCCCAAATCACCCCGAGGCCCCCGGGACCTCAACCAAAAGTGCCAACCCATCCTTAAACATCATTCAAACTTTCTCAAAGCATCAAAACACCACAAATAACACCAAAACCCTCAAATTACATCGGATTCAAGCCTAAGTTCTTCCAAAACTTCCGAATTACGCATTTGATCAAAAACACAACCAAAACACCTCCGAATGATCTGAAATTTTGCACACACTTCCAAAATCACCTAACGAAGCTACAACAACTTTCGAAATCCCATTCCGACCCTTGGATCAAAATCCCACCTATCAACCGAAATTCGCCAAAATACTAACTTCGCCAATTCAAGCCTAATTGTACACCGGACCTTCAAAATCAATTCCGATCACATTCCTAAGTCACAAATCATCCCCCGAAGCTAACCGAATTACCGGAAATCACATCCGAACCCTCTAACTCAAAAGTCAACATCTGGTTGACTTTTCCAAAACAAGCCTTCCTTTAAGAGACTAAGTGTCCCATTTCCATCTAAAACCAATCCAAATCGACTCATTCACCCAAGACTCCTATAATGAAACATAAGGAAGCAGAAAATGGGAAAAACGGGGCGGTAACTCACATGACGATGGGCCGGGTCATCACATCCTCCCCAACTAAAAAAACGCCGTCCTCGAGCGGGTCAAGAAACATACCTGGAGCCTCAAACAGGTGAGAATATCTGCTCCACATCTCCCGCTCGGTCTCCCAAGTAGCCTCCTTTACGGGCCGACCTCTCCAGTGCACCTTTACCGAAGCTATATCCTTTGATATCAACTTTTGAACCTGACGACCCAAAATAGCCACTGGCCCCACATCACAGGTCAAATCATCATCCAACTGAATAGTGCTGAAATCTAGTACATGAGGCGGGTCCCCAACATACTTCCGGAGCATAGATACATGAAATACTGGTTGTAAGCCCGACAAGCTGGGTGGCAAGTCAAGCTCTTGAGCCACCTCCCCAATCCTCCTAAGTACCTCAAAAGGTCCAATAAACCGCGGACTCAGCTTCCCTTTCTTCCCAAATCGCATAACACCCTTCATGGGCGAAACCTTCAGCAAGACCTTCTCACCCACCATATATGACACATCCCGAACCTTCCGGTCTGCATAACTCTTGTGACGCGACTGTGCTGTACGAAGCCTCTCCTAAATCAGCTTCACCTTCTCTAAGGCATCCTAAACCATCTCTGTCCCCAATAACCTAGCCTCGCCGGGCTCGAACCATCCAATCGGAGATCTACACCGCCTTCCATACAACGCCTTATACAGAGCCATCTGAATGCTCGACTGATAACTGTTGTTGTAGGCAAACTCGGCAAGCCGCAAAAACTCATCCCAAGAACCCCCAAAATCAATAACACAGGCATGCAACATGTCCTCCAATATCTGAATAGTACGCTCGGACTGCCCGTCCATCTGAGGATGAAATGATGTGCTCAACTCTACCTGCGTACCCAACTCTCGCTGAAACGTCCTCCAGAACTGAAAAGTGAACTGAGTACCTCTATCTGAGATAATAGACACTGGAACACCATGCAATCGAACNAACTTAAGCTCGCGGAACAAAATGAGCTTTAAAACCCTTCTCTGAACAGTGATTTCCACATCTGCGGTTCCTTTACCGCATTTGCGGCTACCGCTTCTGCGGTTATACCTCAGCTTCTGCGGATCTTCATTAAGCCAACAACTGCTTCTGCGGTCCTCTATCCGCATTTGCGGATACTTGTCCGCTTCTGCGGAAACACCATGGTCTCACTTTTCGCTTCTGCGACCCATCTACCGCATCTGTGGCATCACAGATGCGGCCCCAACCCCGCACCTGCGGGAACAACCAACTTTCCAAGAACTCGCACCTGCGAACCTACCTCTCGCATCTGCGGAACAGCATATGCGGCCCTTCTTCCGTAGATGCGGAAACACAAGATACCAGCAACATCAGAATTTCACCAAGTCCAAAAATCATCCCGATGGCCATCCCAAATCACCCCGAGGCCCCCGGGACCTCAACCAAAAGTGCCAACCCATCCTTAAACATCATTCAAACTTTCTCAAAGCATCAAAACACCACAAATAACACCAAAACCCTCAAATTACATCGGATTCAAGCCTAAGTTCTTCCAAAACTTCCGAATTACGCATTTGATCAAAAACACAACCAAAACACCTCCGAATGATCTGAAATTTTGCACACACTTCCAAAATCACCTAACGAAGCTACAACAACTTTCGAAATCCCATTCCGACCCTTGGATCAAAATCCCACCTATCAACCGAAATTCGCCAAAATACTAACTTCGCCAATTCAAGCCTAATTGTACACCGGACCTTCAAAATCAATTCCGATCACATTCCTAAGTCACAAATCATCCCCCGAAGCTAACCGAATTACCGGAAATCACATCCGAACCCTCTAACTCAAAAGTCAACATCTGGTTGACTTTTCCAAAACAAGCCTTCCTTTAAGAGACTAAGTGTCCCATTTCCATCTAAAACCAATCCAAATCGACTCATTCACCCAAGACTCCTATAATGAAACATAAGGAAGCAGAAAATGGGAAAAACGGGGCGGTAACTCACATGACGATGGGCCGGGTCATCACATCCTCCCCAACTAAAAAAACGCCGTCCTCGAGCGGGTCAAGAAACATACCTGGAGCCTCAAACAGGTGAGAATATCTGCTCCACATCTCCCGCTCGGTCTCCCAAGTAGCCTCCTTTACGGGCCGACCTCTCCAGTGCACCTTTACCGAAGCTATATCCTTTGATATCAACTTTTGAACCTGACGACCCAAAATAGCCACTGGCCCCACATCACAGGTCAAATCATCATCCAACTGAATAGTGCTGAAATCTAGTACATGAGGCGGGTCCCCAACATACTTCCGGAGCATAGATACATGAAATACTGGTTGTAAGCCCGACAAGCTGGGTGGCAAGTCAAGCTCTTGAGCCACCTCCCCAATCCTCCTAAGTACCTCAAAAGGTCCAATAAACCGCGGACTCAGCTTCCCTTTCTTCCCAAATCGCATAACACCCTTCATGGGCGAAACCTTCAGCAAGACCTTCTCACCCACCATATATGACACATCCCGAACCTTCCGGTC
>MU766277.1:0-11839 GCA_026770625.1 Nicotiana glauca | reverse complement strand
TATACAGAGCCATCTGAATGCTCGACTGATAACTGTTGTTGTAGGCAAACTCGGCAAGCCGCAAAAACTCATCCCAAGAACCCCCAAAATCAATAACACAGGCATGCAACATGTCCTCCAATATCTGAATAGTACGCTCGGACTGCCCGTCCATCTGAGGATGAAATGATGTGCTCAACTCTACCTGCGTACCCAACTCTCGCTGAAACGTCCTCCAGAACTGAAAAGTGAACTGAGTACCTCTATCTGAGATAATAGACACTGGAACACCATGCAATCGAACAATCTCCCGGATAAAGATCCCTGCTAGCCGCTCCGAAGAATAGGTAGTACATACCGGAATGAAGTGCGCGGACTTGGTCAGCCTATCCACAATCACCCAAATCGAATCGAACTTCTTCAAAGTCCGAGGGAGACCACTCACAAAATCTATAGTAATCCTCTCCCACTTCCATTCGGGAATAATCATCCGCTGAAGTACACCACCCGGACTCTGATGCTCATTACCTAATGACAGTTGAGACACCGAACCACAAACCCTATAATATCCTTCTTCATCCTCCTCCATCAATAATGCTGCCTCAAATCCTGATACATCTTCGCGGCACCCGAATGAATGGAATACCGCGAGCTGTGGGCCTCCTCCAATATCAACTCCCGAAGCCCATCCACATTGGGCACACAAATCCGGCCCTGCATATGCAACACACCATCCTCACCAATGGTCACGTCTTTGGCATCATCATGTTGGACCCTGTCCTTAAGGACAAGCAAATGCAGGTCATCATACTGGCACTCTCTGATGTGATCATATAAGGAAGACCGAGAAACCACACAAGCCAACACCCGACTATGCTCCGAGATATCTAATCTCACCAACCGATTGGCCAAATCCTGAACATCAACTACAAAGGGCCTCTCCCCAACTGGAATGTATGCCAAGATCCCCATACTAACTGCCTTTCGACTCAAAACATCGACCACTACATTGGCCTTCATTGGGTGATACAGAATGGTAATATGACATTCCTTAAGCAACTCTAGCCACCTCCGCTGCCTCAAATTAAGGTCCTTCTGCTTGAACAAATGCTGAAGACTGCGATGATCGGTGAATACCTCACAAGATACACCATACAAGTAGTGCCTCCAAATCTTCAAAGCATGAACTATAGCAGCCAACTCCAAATCATGTACAGGGTAGTTCTTCTCGTGGGGCTTCAGCTAACGAGAAGTATAAGGAATAACTCTACCCTCCTGCATCAATACACATCCGATCCCAACTCTCAAAGCATCACAATACACAGTATAAGAACCTGCGGCTGAGGGCAAAACTAATGCTGGAGCCGTGGTCAAGGCTATCTTGAGCTTTTGAAAGCTCTCCCCGCACTCGTCCGACCATACAAATGGAGCACCTTTCTGAGTCAACTTCGTCATAGGCGATGCAATAGAGGAAAATCCCTAAACAAACTGGCGATAATAACCTGCCAACCTAAGGAAACTACGAATCTCTGTGGCTGAGGTCGGTCTAGGCCAACTCTGCACCGCCTCTATCTTCTTCGGGTCGACCTGAATACCCTCGTGGGACACCACGTGCCCCAAGAAAGTTACTGAGCTGAGCTAAAACTCGCACTTGGAGAACTTTGCATAAAGATTCTCCTCCCTCAATCTCTGCAATACAACTCGCAAATGCTGTGCGTGCTCCTCCTGGCTACACGAGTACACCAAAATATCATCAATAAAAACAATAACGAATGAATCCAGATATGGCCGAAATACACTGTTAATCAAATGCATGAACGCTGCTGGGGCATTAGTTAGCCCAAAAGACATAACAAGAAACTCATAGTGCCCATATCTAGTCCTGAAAGCAGTCTTCATAATATTTGAATCCCTGATCTTCAACTGGTGATAGCCCGAACGGAGATCAATCTTGGAGAAGACCCTCACTCCCTGAAGCTGGTCAAATAAATCATCAATGCGAGGTAGGGATACTTGTTCTTCACTGTTACTTTGTTGAATTGCTTGTAGTCAATGCACATTCTCATGGTACCATCCTTCTTCTTCACAAATAGAACATGTGCACCCCACGGTGACAAACTAGGCCGAATGAACCCCTTATCTAGAAGTTCCTGAAGCTGATCCTTCTATTCTTTCAACTCCGCTGGTGCCATACGATACGAAGGAATGGAAATGGGCTGAGTGCCCGGCACCAGGTCAATACCAAAATCAATGTCCCTGTCCGGTGGCATGCCCGACAGGTCTGCATGAAAAATATTGGGAAACTCCCTCACAACTGGGACAGAATCAATGCTTGGAGTCTCGGCTCCCACATTCCTCACGAATGCCAAATATGAAAGACAACCCTTCCCAACCATACACTGGGCCTTTAGGAATGAAATCACCCTACTTCGAACATAGTCAGTCACACCACGCCACTCGATCCTCGGTACACCTAGTATAGCCAGAGTGACTGTCTTAGCATGACAGTCCAGAATAGTATGACACGGAGATAACCAGTCCATGCCCAAAATAACATCAAAATCCACTATGCTCAATAGCAATAGATCAACTAGGGTCTCCAGACCCCCAATAGTCACCCAACACGACCGATACACATGGTCTACAACAATAGTATCGCCCACCGGGGTAGATACATGAACAGGTAAAGCAAGACACCCTCGGGTCGTACCCAAATGATGAGCAAAATATGAGGACACATAAGAATAGGTGGAACCGGGATCAAATAAGACTGAGGCATCCCTGTGGCAGACTGAAATAATACCTTTAATGACGGCATCTGAAGCAATGGCATCTATCATGCCCTGAAGAGCATAACAGCGAGCCTGACCATCGCCCGATCGACCTGAGCCTCTAGGGTGATCCCTGGCTGCCTGACCCTTACCCCTAGCTGGCGGGGCGGGTGCTAAAGAAACTGGACCAGAAGATGAGGGCTGACCCCTCTTTTGAGATGAGCTAGCAGCACGATGAGGACACTGCCTCCACATATGCCCAAACTCTCCTCACTCATAACAACTCCTGGGTGCTGGAGAATGGGACTGAAGGGGACCCCTCGCACCGGAGTGACTGGCTGACGCACTCGGCCTAGAAGAACCCTGAACAGATGGAGCTCGAGATGAACTCTGTGCTGGAAGAGCGCTGAGTGAAGGCTGACTCTACTGAGAACCATGATAACCACGATCTGAAGATGCTCCACGATACTCGGAACGGGCCGACTGAGCGGGCCTGAAAGAACGACCCCGACCCTGCCTGAACTGGCCCATCGAAGGAGCGCCACTGAAACTACCAGAACCTGGAGGCCTCATGGCCTCCCTCTCATCTCGATCCTGGTGGCGAACCGACTCAATATCTCGAGCTATATCCACCACCTCCTCAAATGAAGCACCCATCACTCTCTCTAGTCATAAGAACACGGAAATTATAGTTAAGGTCATCCACAAATCTCCTGATCCGCTCACAATCAGATGGAACCATCCAGATGGCATGACGAGCCAACTTTGAGAACCTCATCTCATACTGAGACACAGTCATATCTCCCTATCGTAGCCACTCAAACTGCCTACGCAGCTCCTCCCTACGGGACCGCGGTACATACTTCTCCAAGAAGAGAGCGGAGAACTTCTGCCAAGTCAAAGGTGCTGCACCAGCCGACCTATGCCGCTCATACGCCTCCCACCAAGTGAAGGCAGCTCCATTAAACTGAAAAGTAGTAAAAGCCACATCGCTTAACTCAAGGATCCCCGTTGTATGGAGCATACCCTGACACCTGTCAAGAAAAACCTGGGCATCCTCGCCCTCAGCTCCACTAAATGTCGGAGGCTGGAGTTTACCAAACCTCTCGAGGCGACGCTGCTCGTCCTCGGGCATAACTGGAGCCCTGAACTCCTGTACTGGAGCAACTGGCTGAGCTAGAGGTGCCTCTGGAGTCTGTAATCCCTACACTACCTTCTCAGGTGTGCGAGCAGCGGGGGTCTGATTTCCTCCCCCGGCCTGTGAAGTAGCTGCTGCTGCTGTGGTGGCTGAAACCACCTGAGCCAGGCCCGTGCAAACTGTCAATATCGGGGCCAATGTCTCCTGAAGACCCGGAATCACAATGGGTACAGCTGGTGCCTGAACTGGTGCTGCTGGAGACTGGTCCTGAGCTGGGGCAACAAGAGGATCCATAGGTGTTGCCCCTGCTGCTCTGCCTCTACCACGACCACGACCACGACCACGACCGTGTCCACGACCTCTGGTAGCCTCAGTAGGTGGTACTGTTAGTCATCTGTCACGTCCGGTAGCTCGTGTCCTCACCATCTGTGAGAGAATAAAACAAAGAGAAGTTTAGTAATCAAATCAACAAGTTCGCACGACAGAATTTCAAGAATGTGAAGTTTTCCTAAAAGGTTCTGCAGCCTCCCGAGGATAAGTATAGACGTCTCCATACCGATCCGCGAGACTCTACTAAACCAGCTTATGACTCGCGAGTCCTAGTAACCTAGGCTCTAATACCAACTTGTCACGACCCAATTCCCAACCCCAATCATGATGGCACCTCTCATGAAGACAAGACCAACCAGAACAATGCGAATACCTCTTTTAGAAATTATTAAGCTTTTAGCAAATTCGGAACAAGTGTAAACAGTTATAAAATGCGGAAATAACAATACCAACATATGATACCAACCCGACACAGCCCAAACCGGGGTGTCACAAGTCATGAGCTACTACAGAGTTTAAAATAAGTCTACAAAATGTAAAGTTAGATATAATGGTCTGAAGGAAACTCAAAGATATGAAATAGGAGAGATAAGGGCTGCGGACGTCAACAGCTACCTCGTCGCTCCGACTAGCCTCCTGATTTGGGAAGAATCAGTGCTCAGGGGTAGACTCCGCAATGCCTGTATCTGCACACATGGTTCAGGGAGTAATGTGAGTACTCCGACCCAATGAGTAATAATAATAAATAATAAACGAAGATATGAAATCACATAACTCACAAAACAATTCTATATCAGGCAGTAAAAGCAGTAAAACAGTAGAATAGTACAGGATAAAATGAAATCCCCCTTTTAAATAAATCAGGTAAAACAACAAGTAAATAGTGAGTACAAATATGCCCCTCGGGCCTAGTATCAATCGCTTAGAACAGTATCAGCCCCTCGGGCTCAGTATCACATCACTCAGAACAGTATCAGCCCCTCAGGCTCAGTATCACATCACTCAGAACAGTATCAGCCCCTCGGACTCTGTATCACATCACTCAGAACAGTATCAGCCCCTCGGGCTCAGTATCACATCACATGGGTACCCGCGCTCACTGGGGGTGTTCAGACTCCGGGAAGGGCCCCTTATGGCCCAAGCGCAATATCAAGCCACCTCGTGGTATATAAAACAGGCCTGAAAGCCTCCTCACATCACACTCGAGACCTGAAAGCCTCCTCACATATCACTCGAGGCCTGAAAGCCTCCTCACATATCACTCGAGTCCTGAAAGCCTCCTCACAATACACTCGAGGCCTGTAAGCCTCCTCACATCACGCTCAAGGCCTGAAAGTCTCACTCAATCCAGAAAATATCATAAGCCCTTTGGGCATCAATAAAGTAATAGTTCTCAACCCAAACAATAGTGAAATATCAGTAAAATCTCAAAATTCAATTAAAACGGCTGAGTTTGCAAAACAGTACAATCATTAGGACTGAGTTCAAATAACGTGTCAAAATAATGAGGAAATAGTGATAACAATCCCCTATGGATTCAAATAATCAACATTAAGCCCAAAACGTAGCAATAAGCCCAAATCACGATGATAATCAAATCAACTTAGTCAAATACGCGGTAAAATATCAAATGGGATGGACCAAGTCACGATCCCTAGTAGTAAACAACCCCACCCTCGCCATTAAGCGCGTATTTCACCTTAATATAGCACTACGTTGTGCAAATCCGGGGTTTCTAACCCTCAGGATATTATTTACTATCATTACTCACCTCAAGCCGGCCAAAATCCTAGCTCACTATGCCCTTGCCTCGCAAATCAACCTCCTCGCGCGTCGAATCTGGTCAAAATCACAACAAATACGTCACAATAGGCTAAGGGAACATAACCCAATCGAAAAGACTTGGAAAATATCGAAAATCACGAAACTTGCAAAACCCGAGCCCCAGGCCCACTAATCGAAAAATCAGAAAATTAACATCACCGAAGAAATACCAAATTTTCAGGCCCTAACTTTACCCTCTTTTGATGAATTTCCACAAATTTCCATGTTAATTCTACGATTACATCATGTATTTAGGCCAAATAACTCACCTCCAATCACACCTAGTCGAAATCCCCTTCAATTTCTGTCCAAGAGCACTCAAGGTCGATAAAAAATGATGCAAATGAACTTAAGCTCGCGGAACAAAATGAGCTTTAAAGCCCTTCTCTGAACAGTGATTTCCGCATCTGTGGTTCCTTTACCGCATTTGCGGCTACCGCTTCTGCGGTTATACCTCCGCTTCTACGAATCTTCATTAAGCCAACAACCGCTTCTGTGGAATCCGCTTCTGCAGATACTTGTCCGCTTCTGCGACTCATCTACCACATCTGCGACATCGCAGATGCGGCCCCAAGCCCGCACCTGCGGAAACAGCCTACCTTCCAAGAACTCGCTCCTGTGAACCTATCTCTCGCATCTGCGGAACCGCATATGCGGCCCTTCTTCCGCAGATGCGGAAACACCAGATACGAGCAATATCAGAATTTCACCAAGTCCAAAAATCATCCCGATGGCCATTCGAAATCACCCCGAGGCCCCTGGGAACTCAACCAAAAGTGCCAACCCATCCTAAAACATCATTCAAATTTGATCAAATCATCAAAACATCACAATTAACACCAAAACCCTCAAATTACATCGGATTCAAGCCTAAGTTCTTCCAAAACTTCCGAATTACGTATTTGATCAAAATCCCGAACAAAACACCTCTGAATGATCTGAAATTTTGCACACACATCCAAAATCACCTAACGAAGCTACTGCAACTTTCGGAATCCTATTCCGACCCTCGGATCAAAATCCCACCTATCAACCGGAATTCACCAAAATACTAACTTCGCCAATTCAAGCCTAATTCTATACCGGACCTTAAAAATCAATTCCGATCACACTCCTAAGTCACAAATCATCCCCCGAAGCTAACCGAATCACCGGAAATCACATCCGAACCCTCTAACTCAATAGTCAACATCCGGTTGACTTTTCCAAAATAAGTCTTCCTTTAAGAGATTAAGTGTCTCATTTCCATCTAAAACCAATCCAAATCGACTCATTCACCCAAAACTCCTGTAATGAAACATAAGGAAATAGAAAATGGGGGGAACGGGGCGGTAACTCACGTGACGAATAACTTTCCACCATTGCAGTCACCAATAACTCTAAAATTTTCATTTTTAAGGCAAAACTATTGCGGCACACCAACGTGGATTAAAACATATCATAATCAAAAGCTTTTGAACGATCTCTAAAACAACCAATAGCGAATTGGCGATCATATCTTAAAGGTCCACAATATCAACAAAATTCTACCAAAAAGGAAAGTATATGATTAGTCACCAAACATAGTTTGGAACATTAACATTTAGGGACCACTACTGGAAATTTCACCTATGGCTACGGAGGAAAAACCGTTCCAATAGGTAAGACAACCGTTGCCATAGACGTACTGCTACGGTTCAGCGCCCGTCCCATAAGCTGTCGTGGCTATAGAGTTTATGGAATGGTTTTTGGAACGGTTCTCATAACCGTTGCTATAGAACAGCCTATCGCTACGGTTTCCTCTCTTCCTGTTGGAACGATTATTTTTATCAACGGCAACGGTTAATAACCGTCACCATAGAGTTAAATGCAATGGTTGAACTACCTATTATAACGGTTTGTAGATTATTTTGGAACGGTTTGCAGGTCCTATGGCGACGGTTCACATACATATTGCAACGGTTGTTAGATTATTTTGGAATGGTTTGCAGGTCCGATGGCAACGGTTGAGCTACCTATTGCAACGGTTTTTATTTTATTTTGGAATGGTTTGCAAGTCCTATGGCAACGGTTCACGTACATATTGCAACGGTTGTTAGATTATTTTGGAATGATTGCAGGTCCTATGGCAACGGTTGACCTACCTATTGCAACGACTTTTATATTATCTTGGAACAGTTCAAGTCCTATGGCAACGGTTTTGTTAGCTGTAACAATTTCATTGAATTGAATATATACTATAAAACACTAAAATTTATATAAATACAAAAAGAAGCTTTTCATAATCCAAATTGTCCGACAATAATCCATAGATAGTGATGAAACCAATAACATAAATTTGATATTTCAACATCAAAAGTTCTAAAAAAATTTAATAACAAACATTCCTAGAAACCGCCACATGCATCTACAACAATCAACAATTCAAAATTCAAGTAAGGTCTTGATCTTCATCACTGTCTTCGTCTTCCATCTCTTCATCTACTCCACCTACAAAAATCCCAAAATGAGTTAAGTGAATATGGGAATTTGACAGTTTTAGGCTTAGCAGATATTTGCGAAGCCTAAAATATTTTACTCACTACTAGGAATTCCTGATTTGTTATCTATCAAAGCCTACTTTGGTAGGCTTGCAATTATGTTTGCCTCGTGTAAAGATACGAAAGTGGGAAACTACTAACGAAATTAAAGTATTAAGTACAAGAAATTGCATAAAGGAATCAATATACCACTCAAACAGGAAAGAATTATCTATACTGAAAAGATCCCCTGACACAGGCAACAAGGACTAAAGAAGACAAACTAAACAAGACTACTTCATAAGTTTGACCTCAATTAAAAAAATCAACAATTATACAAGATAAATCATGTAAAAAGGAACCTTTTCATAGGAGGAATTTCATCAAAAATGCCTGAACAGTAGGACTTGATAACAGAAGCAAAAAAAATTTAATCCCTCACCTAGATTCATCTGTTTCCAATACAACTTAGAGATAAGAAAGTGTGTAAAGATAAATTCAAGCAGCAACTTCAAACAGGAACATATACTGAAACACCACTTATATGTTATTAAGTTCTTTGTAGTTTCTGTATAGCCGCAGTATAGCAACATTTCTAGCAGCACGAGCTAGATGAATTGTACTCGAGTTGCCGTGTAATAGAAAATTACAAACCAAGAAAGAAATAATTCAAATGAAGTCGGATATTTCAAGGAAGCAAACTAAGCTCAGAACATGTGTTAACCCCCATCAGAATCACACTAGAACCAATCAATCAGTCAAATGAAGAAAACCTCATTTACTGTATCCAATTTCCAAATCTTACTTCCTAATTGCTGGAGGATATTACATTCAGCAAATTCCCCCTTTCATAGTTTGGTTACCCTTTCATAGTTTGGTTAAAATATCTGAGCTACAGCTACTATTGCTACAAATTGCTACCAGGAGTGCAGTACAACGTCAATGACTACTACAAGAGTTCAAAAGGAGTCTATTGCCAAGTTGCAGATTTCCCAGCAATAAAATCAGTAGGCCAATCAAAGTACAATTACCAACTGCCCAGAGTTATCAGGCCACTTAAAAGAAGTAATGAAATCCAAATCAACAAAGAAAATAGGGAATGACAGTACTCTTTGAACTCTTGTGCACTGATAAAGAGAGAGAGCAAGAGAGCACACAGTGAGAAGCAACATAAAAAAAGAGGAGAAGAAGAGGAAAGAGAAGAAGTGTAACATTTGCTACGGACTAACCTTGGTTGTTACTGCCAGCGGATGGATGATTGATTGGTTGAATAGCACCTTATTTTGCAGAAGCAGCTTCGCCAGGTGCACGAGCACTGAATATTAGTATGTCAGGATCAAGCCTTAAATCGGGGTTGAGACGTCGAAGTCGTGTAACTACGTTCATCGTAATATCTTGTTCCATAGCATCCTTTTGCGCATTAAGCTCTTCCAGCATTTTTTCCTTTTCTGCATTGAGCTTTTCCAATAATTTTTGTTGCATTCGCTCTTCCATTTCCTCCATTTTTTGTTCCATTCTCTCATCAGTAGCATTTACAGAGGATCCAAAATCTCCTTTTTTCTTTTTTAAGATAGTTTTGTTAACTCCTCCTCTATACAATCTTGCCCGGCCTGGGTGCTCAGGTCCCATGACTGATGCAAACGTATCAACTGAATCACTACCATCTACACTTTCTTGATTTGATTGTATTGCCTCCATTTCAGCCTACAAACCAAATGCAAGAGAATAGAGTATAAGTAAATAAAACTAAGTCGATAATTAAGAATAAATAAATAATCACGATAATCTTTAAGCTAGAAATTTCTTACAATTTTACTAATTGTATTCTCATAAGAGCTTTTGTATACTCGACTAGGTTTTCTTTTTCTTGTTGCCACAAAGATATCTTTACTTGATAGAGTATCCGAAGTATCAGCCATTTCCTTCTTTTTTTCCTAATATCATGAAAAATGGTATAATAATATTTTCATTCAAAGTTAGCAAGTTCATACTTAAAGAAAAATAAGAGAAAAAAATCAAACCTCGATGATTTGAGCAAAACTTGTTTTGCCAGCAGTGTGTGGATGCTTCAACTTTTTTCGATTCTCGATATTGGTTTCAGACATTTTCTGCAAATAAACAAGCAAATATTATTCATACTTAACTTTCACAATTGACAAGAATGAGTTGTGCTTTTGAAATACTAGCCATTATGCCACAACTTGAGAATTGCTAAACTATATAGATTCTTATTACACAAAATTTGTCAAAGAAAGAAATACATGTAATAAGATAACTTTGTTCATTGTCTCCTACTGCCACCAAAGTCCAGGTCTTTCATGTTCTTCAATAATTACCTTAGAAGCTAACAATGAACAAACTCCAATATCACTTATTGTCTTTCTTGAATCAAACTTTTGTTGAGAATTTTTGCAATGAGCAATTGCTGCTTGAATTGAGTTCTCTATTTCTGAATATGCATTACTGTTTCTCTTAAAGAAATGCATATCTTGAAATTCATTTGAATTGTTTGAACTTGAAGCTGATGACGAACCAAAAGACGACTTAAATGAAGAAAAGGAACTAGATTTAGCTGTTGAAAATCTTTTAATAGCTCCTGAAAATAATCTTCTATGTTTACCTTTCAAATCTTGATCAACAACCAGATTGGTACAGACTTGATACTCATTTGAACAACCAGATTTAGAAAAGAAAGACTTGACAAAAGCGCGGGAGAATTCAAGTTTCGAACCAAAATTCCCAGGAAGTAGAAGACTATAAAACCAAATGATGACATTCTAATGACTCTTTCTATTTCTTAACTTACTGTTCTCTATACATGCTTTCCATAAGTAGCTTTGCCCCTGGTTGCTAGCTACAAAGTGGGAATGAATGACAACAGAGTAGTCTATAGTCAAACAATCTCGAGGTAACAGCTTTGTAGTCAAGAAATCACAACTCGAACCATAATGACCACTGCTCCGTACTCGTGTTAACTTTGTGTAGAAAGGGAGAAAAATTAAATGGAGATTGACTGCATCAAATTGACTACAGAATTAATATTCAATACCTCCAGTCTTCTTAATTTGTTTATGTTGTCAGCCACTTGTGTCTTGATTACCTACCTATACTGGTCTTTTGAACTGCTCCAAGAATTCTACACTATCACCATTTGGCATTGTGGTCTTGCTCCGTCACACATTGATATCAACTTTCGTCCAAACATGAAAAAGGCTTCACAATTCAACGTAAACCATGATAACAATAGCATGATTGATATGAACTCAAGGTAAAGGCAAAAGCACATTGAATCCTGCAAA
>MU766276.1:25792-46660 GCA_026770625.1 Nicotiana glauca | reverse complement strand
GAGCGCGGGTACCCAAATGGATCGGGCTACGCGTCGTAGCGGTCATGTGCATTGCATTGCATTCATGCATTGATACATATATATTTATCTGCTTTGACTGTTTTCGTTAGCTGTTATTACACTGTTAAATGTGCAGGAGTACTGTTCTTAGCTTTACATTGTGCTATTTTCGGGATTTCTTACTGTCAGACATTATACATGTCTATTACCACTGAGTTGGAAGTACTCACTTTACTCCCTACACCTTGTGTGCAGATCCAGGTACTCCGGGAGCTAGCTGAGCTTTCTGCTGATTTCAAATTTTCGTTCGGAGTTGTCGAGGTAGGCTCCTGACGTTCGCAGGGCCCGACTCCTCCCCTATCCCTTGTTATTTGTCTTTCCGCGTATTTCAGACTATGTATTACTACAGTTTTGTTATACTGTACCTGTTAGAGGCTCTAGACTCATGACCCCCAGGTCTTTGGGAGGTTGTTCAGTATTGTTGATTTTCAGATTATTTCTATCTACTAGTTATACTTTTAGTTTCAATGCTGTTAATGATTTTCAAACAAATGGTTTTGAGCTTTATGCTCGGGTTGAGAGTGAAATTGGTCGGGCTTGCCTAGCAGTTGTGTTGGGCTCCATCACGATCGGGTTTGGGGTCGTGACAACGGGGTTCAAAAATGCAAAATGACCAGTCGGGTCGTTACATCCTCCACCTCTTAAACAAATGTTCGTCCTCGAACGGACATAGAAACGTACCTGGACTGCTGAATAAGTGAGGATATCGGCTTCGCATGTCCTCCTCGGACTCCCAGGTCGCCTCCTCGACCGGTTGGCCCCTCCACTGGACTCTCACTGCAGAAATCCTCTTGGACCTCAACTGGTGGTCATGTCTATCAACAATGGCAACTGGCTCCTCCTCATAGCCCAAGCTCTAATCTAACCGAATGGTACTGAAATCCAACACATGTGAATAGTCAGCATGATATTTCCGGAGCATCGATACATGGAAGACTGGATGAACTCCTGATAAACTGGGAGGTAAAGAAAGCTCATAGGCAACCTCCCCAACTCGCCTTAACACTTCAAATGGGCCAATAAACCTTGGGCTCAACTTGCCCTTCTTTCTGAATCTCATGATGCCCTTCATGGGCGAAACCTTCAAGAGAACCTTCTCGCCAACCATAAATGATACATCACGCGCCTTCTGATCCGCGTAACTCTTTTGCCTAGACTGGGCTGTGCGGAGTCTCTCCTGAATCAACTTCACCTTATCCAAGGCGTCCTGAACCAAATCTGTACCAAGCAACCTAGCCTCACCGGGCTCAAACCACCCGATCGGAGAATGACAACGCCGACCATATAGCGCCTCATATGGGGCCATCTTTATGCTGGACTGATAGCTGTTATTATATGCAAACTCTGCCAAGGGTAAGAACTGATCCCATCGGCCTCCAAAGTCGATCACGCATGCTCTAAGCATATCCTCTAAAATCTGAACTGTCCGCTCCGACTGCCCGTCGGTTTGTGGATGGAATGCCGTGCTAAGATCCACGCGGGTCCCCAACTCACTCTGAATAGCTCTCCAGAAGTGGGAAGTGAACTGAGGGCCTCTTTCTGATATGATGGAGACCGGCACGCCGTGCAATCTCACTATCTCCCAAATGTAAATCTGTGCATATCTCTCCGCCGTGTAAGTAGTCGCCATAGGAATGAAGTGAGCCGACTTGGTCAACCTATCCAAAATAACCCACACCAAATCAACCTTCCGCTGAGTCCGCGGCAACCCGACCACGAAATCCATAGTGATGCGCTCCCACTTCCATTCCGAAATGGGCATCCGCTGGAGTAGGCCACCTGGCCTCTGGTGCTCATGCTTGACCTGCTGGCAATTCAAACACTTAGCTGCATACTCCGCAATGTCCTTCTTCATCCTCCGCCATCAGAAATGCTGCCTCAAGTCACGATACATCTTCGTAGCACCTGGATGAATGGAGTACCTCAAACTGTGGGCCTCCTCTAGAATCCTCTCTCTCAAGCCATCAATATTAGGAACACATACACGGCCCTGAAGCCGTAACACACCATCTTCGCCAATAGAAATCTCCCTGGCACCTCCCTGAAGTACCGTCTCTCTAAGGACTGCCAAATGTGGATCATCGAGCTGTCGGGCCTTAATCTCCCCCAACAACGAAGACCGAGCAACCACAAATGCTAGGACCTAGTTGGGCTCTGAAATGTCCAATCTCACAAGTCTGTTAGCTAAAGACTGAATGTCCAAAGCTAATGGTCTCATCTCAGTAGGAATGAATGCCAAGCTACCCATGCTCTCTACCTTCCTATTCAAGGCATCCGCAACCACATTTGACTTGCCTGGATGATAAAGAATGGTAATGTCATAATCCTTTAGTAGCTCAAGCCACCTGCGCTGCCTCGAATTAAGATCCCTCTGCTTGAACAAATACTGTAAACTGCGATGGTCTGTATAAACCTCACATGACACTCCATATAAATAATGCCTCCATATCTTAAGAGCATGAACAATCGCCGCCAACTCCAGATCATGCACAGGGTAATTCTTCTATGAACTTTCAGCTGACGTGAAGCATACGCAATAACTCGCCCCTCCTGCATCAATACACATCCCAATCCAACGCGAGAAGCGTCGCAATACACTATATACATCCCTGAATCGGAAGGCAGTACAAGAACTGGTGTCGTAGTCAAGGCCGTCTTGAGCCTCTGAAAGCTCTCCTCACAATCATCGGACCAACAGAACGGGGCACCCTTTTGGGTTAATCTGGTCAGAGGTGATGCAATAGATAAAAACCCCTGCACAAATCGCCGGTAATAGCATGCTAACCCCAAGAAACTCCGGATCTCGGTCACTGAAGCAGGACGTGGCCAACTCTGAACTGCCTCAATCTTCTTGGGATCCACTTTAATACCCTCTCCTGACACTACATGCCCCAAGAATGCTACTGACTCCAGCCAAAACTGGCACTAGGAGAACTTAGCATAAAGCTTCTGCTCTCGTAGGGTCTGAAGCACTACTCTGAAATGCTGCTCGTGCTCCCCTAGACTACGCGAGTATATCAAGATGTCGTCAATGAAGACGATAACAAAGGAATCAATATAGGGCCTGAACACTCTGTTCATCAGGTCCATAAACGCCACTGGAGCATTATTCAAGCCAAATGACATCACCAGGAACTCATAGTGGCCATATCTAGTCCTGAATGCGGTCTTCGGAACATCTGAATCCCGAATCTTCAGCTGATGATACCCTGACCTCAGGTCAATCTTAGAGAACACCCTAGCACCCTGCAGCTGGTCAAACAAATCATCAATACGGGTCAATGGATACTTGTTCTTGATGGTGACTTTGTTCAACTGGCGATAATCAATGCACATCTGCATAGTCCCATCCTTCTTCTTCACAAACAGCACTGGTGCACCCTAAGGCGATACACTAGGCCTAACAAACCCCTTAGCTAGCAACTCCTCCAACTGCTCCTTCAGCTCCTTAGGAGCCATACGGTATAGTGGGATTGATATAGGCTGAGTGCCTGGAGCCAAGTCAATACAGAAATCAATATCACGATCCGGAGGCATGCCAGGAAGATCAGAAGGAAAAACATCAGCGAACTCTCGGACTACTGGCACTGAATCAAGCGTCGGAGACTCTGCGGTGGTGTCTCGAACATAAGCTAAGTAGGCCAAACATCCCTTCTCAACCTTGCGTTGAGCCTTCAGGAAGGAAATGACCCTGCTAGGTGTATCCACAGTGGAACCCCTTCACTCTAGTCTCGGTAACCCTGGTATTACTAGAGAAACAGTCTTGGCATGGCAATCTAGAACGGCGTGATATGGAGATAACCAATACATGCCCAGAATAACCTCAAAATCAATCATATCAAGCAACATGAGATCTTCTCTAGTCTCAAGACCACAGAAAGTAACCACACAGGACCGATAGACCCGGTTCACAACCACAGAATCACCTACCGGAGTGGACACATGAACAGGAACACCCAAAGGCTCAGTAGAAATAGCCAGGAAATGAGCAAACAGAGATGATACATATGAATAAGTAGACCCTAGATCAAATAATACCGATGCATCCCTACCGCTGACGGAAATAATAGCTGTGATGACGGCATCTGAGGCCAATGCATCTGGCCTGGCGGGGAGAGCATAGAATCTAGCTGGAGCACCGGCTGACTGGCCCCCAACTAACTGAGTAGTAGCTGGCTGACCTCTCCCTGTCTGGACTCTACCCCTGGAACGACCTCTACCGGTCTGCTTTCCACATCTAGGCGGTTGGACCGCTGGTGCTGGAGTCATGGGTTGCTGCCTCTGCTGTACTGCCTTGCCCCTAAGCCTGGGGTAGTATCTCCTCATGTGGCCTGCGTCCCCGCACTCAAAACAACGTGGTGCGGCGGCATGCTGCCCAGATGGCTGACCCTGAATACCAGAAGGCCCACCAGAAGAAGCCTGAGTAGCCGGCAGGCGGTAAGAACTCTCCGGCATAGCACTGAAATGGGGTCTGGAAGACTCCGGAGGGCTTGAATAACCACTGTATGAACCCTAAATGGCCGGTGGGCGATAGGAACTCTCTGGCATGGCGCTGAAATAGGAGCACGCTAGAGCACCTCGAGCAGGTGGTGGTGTTGGAGCTGGGGACTTACTGGGCTGACCCCTCCCAAAGTGACCTCTTCCCCTAGCTGGGGCGCCTCTGAACTCTCCTGATAATCTGGCCCTCTTATCCTGCTGCATCTGCTCTCTACCCCTCAGACGGTAACCCTCAATCCTGCGGGCAATCTCAAGTACTAGCTGATATCCAGTGCCCATCTCTAGCCATACTCGACCGGATAGTGAGATGCAACCCTGCAACAAACCTCCGTACCCTCTCTGCCTCTGTGGGAAGTATCATGAGTGAATGGCGAGACAACTCAGAGAACCTCGCCTCATAGTCGGTCACTGATATATGACCCTGCTCCAGATACTCAAACTGATGGCGTAGATCTTCCCTCTCAGAGGGTGGAATGTACTGATCGAGAAACAACTGAGTGAACTGACCCCAAGTGAGGGGAGGAGCGCCTGCTGGCCTGCTGGCCTGCTAAGCAAGTAAGACTGCCACCATCTACGGGCCCTGCCCTCTAGCTGAAAAGTAGTGAAGTCGACTCCATGTGACTCCAATATCCTCATATTGTGCAGTCTATCCCTGCACCTGTCGATGAAATCCTGGGTATCCTCATGACGCTCGCCTTCGAAGACTGGAGAGTGCAACCTGGTCCATCTGTCTAATAACTTCTGCGGATCGCCATCCACAGCTGGCCTGGGCTGGGGTGCCGCTGCAATAACTGGATAGGCCCCCTCTGCGGGTAGTGCACCCGGAGTATGATAAACTACGGCTGCATGACCTGGAGCCTGTGCAGTAGGGGTCTGTGCTCCCCCTCCTACCTGTGAGGTAGCTGGATCGGCTGGAAATAAACCAGCCTGCATCATAGTGTCCATGAACCGAAGCATAGGCGCCCATGACCACCTGAAATCCCGGCGCGGTCATGAAATCCACCGAAGTAGGCGTAGCTGCGGGCGCCTCGCCCTGCTCCTCAATGATGGGATCCCCTGCAGGGTCTGCTGGTGGCGCAACTGGAATGGCTCTGGGACACCCTAGCCCCCTACCATGGGACGGTGCCCTCCCCTGGCCTTTACCTCGGCCTCTAGCAACGGGGGGAGCAGCTCCTCCCGGGTCCGGAACGTCGGCAGTACGGGTCCTCAACATTTGTGAGAGAATAGAAGAGGAAACTTAGTACGCTGACCACTGCACGATGGGAAATGAATAAAGAGTAGTCTTTACTAACACACTATAGCCCCTCGAAGATAAATACAGACGTCTCCGTACCGATCTACAAGACTCTATTAGGTTTTCCCGTAACTTGTGAGACCTACGTGAACCTAGTGCTCTGATACCATGTTGTCACGACCCATTTCTCATAATAGGTCATGATGGCACCTAACACCATGGTCAGGCCAGCCAAATTGCGGAAGTATGATTTAGTCCTCATTTTAGTTTAGCCAAAGACAGTAAATTCTAAAGTTTGCAAGTAAATGATGAAGCTAGTAAAAACCATGAAGTGCTAGCATAGCGATACAAATCCCAACAGAACCTGGTGTCACTAGCTACGGGCGACCAGTAGAATATACACAAAATACAAAACACTGTCCTATTGTCTGAATGAGGATAGACAGAAATAAAAAATACAAGAAAGGACTCCTTCGGCTGCGAATCGGCATGAGAAAGAAGGAAGCTCACCGTAGAAGTCCCTGAGCATGCTCACTGCTGCGCACCTGAAATATGTCCAGCTCCACCTGCCTCAAATCCTGTACATTTAAGTACAGAAGCGTAGCATGAGTACATAAATTACATATACTCAGTAAGTATCCCGTCTAATCTCGAAAAAGTAGAGACGAGAGGTCGACTTGATACTTACTAAAGTCCAAAATAATATAATATAATAGAGTGAGATATACAATACGAAGGATTTCCAATAACACGGGTTCAACAGAAGAGTTATATTCATGCTCTTGCCTTAAGTAAATTACCAGTTTCTCCTTTTACATCAAATGAGTAGTCATGTCATAACCAAATGTAAGCATATAAATCATGCACAAACATGCCGAGGTCGACGGCCCGCTCCAACAGAAATAAATTATGCACTGCCGAGGGTCGAGCGACACGAACCATAGATGCATCTATTATCACCGAGGCGATCGGCCCGATCCATAATCAAGAAAATATCAAGGAAAGCACATAAGGCTCAATTACATACAAGGGCACTCCTACCAAGGGCTCAACAATTTATATGTTCTCTTTCACTACCTCAAGTCTCTAGCAATTCGTAACGATCATATTGGCAAGTTACAACAAGAAATATTCCCCAATTAGACATGGCGTGGGTCCTAAACTACCCGAACAATTTATCATGTAGTAGCTACACACGGACTCTCGTCACCTCGTACGTACATAGCCCCCGCATTTAGCAACAATTACTTATTAACAATCCTATGGGGACAATTCCCTCTTACAAGGTTAGAAAGGAGACTCACCTCGCTCCAAAGTGCACTCCCAATATCCAAGAACGGCCCAAGTCCTTAATTCAAAGCCGGACAATCCCAAACTAATCAAATGAAGCAAGAACTAGTAAGTAAAGGCTTACAAGGTTGAATTCTAGCTATTTAAGCAATTTCCTAGCCATTAACACAAGTTTCCTACATTCCGACCCCGGGCCCACGTGCCCAGATTCCGAGATTTTTTGAAGGAAGTTGATCTCCTTCACCTAAGGATCGCAAATATATGATTTCTAGTTCATTACATGGCAAATTATGTGCTAAAATCTTAGTTTTCATTAAACCCTAGGTCTAGCTCAAATCTCTTAATTTTTACCCAATTTTTGTGTTAAATCTACCTAATGTTTATGTACTTGAACTAAAAATGAGTGGGGATTACTTACTTGAAATCTTATGTTCAAACCTCCCATTTTGAATCACCAAAATCGCCTAAGAGTTGAGAGAGATATGGAAGAAATGAACTTAAGCTCGTATTAAATGAGACTTTGCCCCTAGTGATTTCCGCTTCTACGGAGGGAATCTCGCTTCTGCGGGTTCCGCTTCTGCGGAAGTGGGCCGCTTTTGTGGAAAAAGGCCAAGGGGGCATGGGCCGCTTCTGCGGTCTCAAACTCGCTTCTACGAGTCCGCTTAAGCGGAAAGCCCACCGCTTCTACGGTTATGGGCCTGGGGCGGATGGACCGCTTCTGCGGTCGGGGTTCCGCTTCTGCGGTTTCCCCTGGGCCTGCCCCCTTCCGCTTCAGCGAATAAACGACCGCTTCTGCGGTCTCGCTTCTGCGATCCAAGAGCCGCAGAAGCGGTTATGACAGAAGCAGATGATGAAATCTTCCTAAGTTATTTTCAACTTCACTCGAACCTCGACCATTTGACGCTCGGGGCTCCCGAGCCCCGCACGAACATACCGACAAGTCTGAAATCACGAGGCGGACCTACTCGAACCCTCGAAACACTCCAAACAACGCTAAATCGAGGAATCAACCCCCAAAACCAAATGAATCAATTCATTGAACTTCAAGTTCTTAATTCTCCTTCAACGGGTCAAAACGCCCTTAAACTACTCGGATTGACACCAAATTTTACGGGTAAATCTTAACTGATATTTCGGACTTGTACCAGGTTTCGGAATCGAAATCCGAACCCGATACCTATGAAAACAATGATTTCTTAGTTGATTTAGATCTTTGAAATTCAAACTTAACAATTTTACATAAAAATTCATTACTCGGGCTAGGGACCTCAGAATTTGATTCCGGGCATACGCCCAGGTCCCATATTTTCCTGCGTACCCTCAGAAATTGCCAAATCACGATTCTGGGCCTGTTTTCCCAAAATATTGACCGTAGTCAAACTTGGCTTTTTAAAGAAACTTAAAGAAGCAACTAGGTTTAATCTCGCTCAAAACTCCCCTAACTTCCGAACCACCCGCCCCCGTAAGTCATAAATTAGCTAAAGCAAGTGCAAAAATTATTATTTAAGGGAACGGGGTTCAAAAATGCAAAACGACCAATCGGGTCGTTACAGTTGAGATATGTTGTTCCTCTTATTTACCGCTATCTTTCTATTCTTAATTGATGTTTCCCCGCAGCATGTTGTCCCATCCCATACTTGACTGTATATTACTCTTCTTCTTTTCCGTTGTATATAGTTAAATTGCATAGGTTTACTTGGTAGTCTTTAGCCTCGTCACTACTTCGCCGAGGTTAGGCTAGGCACTTATCAGCACATGGGGTCGGTTGTGCTGATCTTACACTCTGCACTGTGTGCAGATCCCGGAGCAGCAACTTTTGGACCTTAGCTTGGGTGGCTGCCTTCAGTCCATACGGAGATCCAAGATAGTCTCTCAGACTTTGTATGTAGTATTCTTAGACCATCTGTGAAACCGTGACACCAGTTCTGGGTAGTCGATGTTCAAACCGTTGTATTGGATTCATATATATTCAGATAGTTTATTGCTTTTCTTCCACTTATTGTAAATTCCGCTGTCTACACGTTATTGCTTCATAATTGTTAAAGGATATAAAATGGGTAAAAAGGTAAATTGTTCAAACAATCGGCTTGCCTAACTCATATTAGTAGGTGCCATCACGACTCCCGAGGACGAAAAATTCGGATCGTGATAATTATTAAGTGATGTCTTAGTTTAACAGGCGATTTGATTGTAAATGACATATTAATTAAATTCAATAACAGAAACGAATTCTTAAAACATATCTATATCAATGTTTGTGAATTTTATTCACCTATTCTTCATACATTATTTCATCCCTAATAACAATCACCTTCAATATTATCTTGGAGGACAGAGCTATGAGTTTAATTTTTTCACACACAAATTTATCTCCCGTTATATCAACACATGCTATCAAAGTACAATAAACGACGTTAAGATTGTTTCTTTCATAGTAATAAATTTAGGTGATATATATATTATATATATGGGCGATCTCGACATAACACATAGGCAATCCCATATGCTAAATTTCATAACATAAATTGCATCTTTTCTACCCATCAAAACAAATAGAGACGAAGGAGCAAACAACATACGGAACTTGTTAAATTAATTTTTGATTTTTATAGTATTACCCTTTTTTTATTACTGTCAATAAGATACATATTTAGAGTTGACATGTAAGTTGGTGCCCATAGAAACTAAATTTTTTAATTTAACTTGTCATTGATTTCTATTACTACTATTTATAGAGGGCCATTTAACTAATTCACCCCTCTATTTGCTTGTTTTGCTTAGTCAAACATTTTATTCTTTCACGATGATTGACCGAATGAGATAGACAATGGATATATGTTAGACGAGGAGATGAAAACAAAGTATATCATCCAAATAATTCCACCACTATTTAAAATTTACATTATAAATTTTGTATCACTTATTTACAGATTAAAAATATCTAACAATCCCTAAATATTATACATATGATCTGGTTTAGCAGTAAAGGATCTTGAAATTAAAGTGCTTGATTGAAGTTTTCGTCAAAATTAGTTTGACTATTTCATTCTAATATTCTAAGTCAAACTAGCGAAAGACAAATTAATTTATTCAAATCATTTTTTGCCTTTTTGTCTAAGCTGTATTTAATTTTCTGGACAAACAAATTGGATTTTGGTTAAGTAAAGTTTTACCCACGGGTAGTGTAATATAATAAGCCAGAAAAGCTAAAGTGATTTTCATAATCCTCTCAATTAGACGGAGAACAATAAAAGAAGGTTCTTAATTATACGTATTACGTACTCATTTCGTAAGCGTAATTATTTTGTTTTATTTTAGCAGTCACTGTTTGATATTCATACACGGAGCTCGAACCCGATCACACTTTGATTAAGAGCAGAAAGATCCTATTCATCCCACCCCGGTAGTTTAAGCATTGCCGTACACATGAATTTTCTTAAACAATGTCAATATTTAAAGAAGTGAACAAACGAATAAATCACTGTAACGACTAGTAGTGTCATTTTTTTATATTTATACCCAATATTTTAATTTTATTTATTATTTATACATACAGATTACGAAAATTTTGTGACGAAATGGTGTCACGTGACACCGCTTCAAGCAAGATGCCTACGCCTCCGAGTCTACATATTTAATTTAATTTGCACATACCAATTCCATTATGACACCCAAAAAATATATATATATAATGACTAATCATGAAATGAAAAAAAAAAAAACTACATTTAAAAAGAAAAAGGTGGAGCAAATATATTGCTACTCAAACCTAGAGGAACCACTAGCCTGGGAAGCCATAGCAAGCTCAAATTGTTTAATGGAGATTGAATTAGGAAAAGAAAGTAATTCAAGTGATTTTGAATTTTCCCAGCAATTGATAGGATTAATTATTTTTGTGGTTCCATCATATCCTATGTGAGTTACATGTTTCACATCTGTTGGATTCCCAATTTCCATCTCCATTTCCACTTCTTCAATCTCTTCTTTATACACTGCAAGAGAACAAAAAATAACACAAAATGATCAAAGACGGATTCAAAATATAAAGTTTATAAATTCTTACGGCGAGCTCAAATAAATTATATAAGCTTGAATTTTTGTCTTTTTAATATAATTTGATTTTATCTGTAAAGTTTTAATACCGTTGATTGATGTATCCTAGTAGTAAAAGTGACATATTGGCGAGATTGGGTCAAGTTTGAGTGGGTAAAAAATTGGTCAATTGGACAAAGGGATCATGATTCAACTCGTCTAAACTTTGTCTAGGTCAAAGTAAATTGGATCAAGATAAAACAAATAACAAGTCATAACTCAACTCACCAAACATGGCACAACTTTTCCTCCTTTCTTAATTTGCCTTTTCGCTAATATTTGTTTAAATTATTAGCTTGCGGTCTTTCAACTTTACATAATTCTAATCTCCAAATTTTTTTTGTTTTAGTTGGGTTGTATTTCCGTTGATTACACTATTTTGACTTCATATGTCATTTAATTTTGAGTTCCACATGTTGGGTTAAGTTAACAAAAGGGTCATAATTCAATTTGCTTATCTTTGACGTGTGTCAGTGGCGGAAGTAGGATCTCCACAAAAGGGGCTCAAAAAAAAAAATTGTAGCTAGTGGGAATTGAATCTATAAACCTTATGAAGATTTTGAACCCCTTGACCACTAAACTATACTTTTTGGTTGTGTTAAAATTAAAGTGGTTCAAAACTTAATATATAGTATAAATAATACAGTTGACTAAACAAGCAATTACTTACCAAATAATTGAGAGAAACCTTTGAAACTCCTTTTCACCGTCTGCACACCTTGAGAAAATTGTCGTCTGGCCATATATCCCCAAAATCCATTTATTTTCACTTTTGATGGACTCTCTTCTCTTACTTGTCTTTCTTAATAACAAACGTCCAAAAAAAAAAAATGTCAATAATACATATTATAAAATCATACGCAGTTATTCACTCTTGTTGAACCTCTTGTTTTTTGCTTGTACTATGTATACATATGCACATAAAAAAAACTAAAATTAGCTACGAACTTTGTCGCTAAATCGCTCGTAGCTAACAAATTTATTTTGATAATTTCTTGCTTATTTGTCTCTATAAGTTTTTTGTTTAACTGTATTATTTGCGTGTTGCTGATTCCTGTCGTTTTAGTATAGTGATGCTAATGTATAGCTATTATAAAATCATATGTAGTTTTCTGTACTCATAACTCTAAATCCTAGATTCACATACGTGTTTAGTAAGTTTAACATGAAAGTAATTTTCACTCCAAACCAAGAAACTCCATTCACTAAACGTACACAACATAATTAAACAAAGAAATTAAAAGAAACATACTTGTTGGAACTTGACTTAAAACTGAAGTTTTCATGTTCTCAGCTGCAGGTTGGCTGGTGCTGGTTTTTGTCACTGCAATACTGGACTCAGAACCACACCCTGAAGAGAATGGAAACACCACAAACTTCTCCATTGATCTATCCTTCATATTTCCTTGTAAGTATATTAGAAAAAAATAACACCAAAATGGAAAAAAAAGAAAAGAAACACAAATCAAAGAAACTATGAATATAAAGAGAATTATATTAGGAGATCGCAAAAGTATTAATTGGCTTAGTGAAGAAGCTAGAAAGAATGATTTAAGATGCAGAAGAAGAGGTAAGAGTAAGACACACAACCAATGAAGAAGGTTGGTGGAATGAGAGACAAACCAAAAAGAGAATAATATGTGGGGGATAGAGTAGTAGTGACGTTGTTAAACTGTAGCTGAGACATGCCTAATTTTGGCTGATTAGTTGTCCATTTTAAGAAATATAAACATAGAGCCAACAAATTAAACCAACTCAACCTCTATAGTCCTTTCCCATCTCTTTCGTCCTCCAAATGCAACTATTCCCCCTCGTGAATACGGTCCATTTTGTCCAACATGCAAAAGTTATATACAATTACCCCCCCCCCCAAAAAAAAAAAAACCCAAACCAATGGTTAGATCTCATCTGTGAGGAAATTTCTCATTTTATTTTTAATAACGAACTTTTATTTTGTCATACAAATAAGAACAGATCTAGCTCCTTGCTTATGAGTTCATTCGAAACTAATAGTTTTGACTCAAACGTTGTATATGTGTTAAAATATTCAATTAATAACTATAAATAATAGATCTCGAGTTCAGTACATCAAATATGATATAATAGAATTTCGAACTTGAACTTATATTTTTCGAATCTTGAATCCGTCACTGACACATATCTTATGGCATATTTTTAAACTGCAAGTTTTAAAAGGAATTTATATATAATCGTGCAAATATTATGATATATTTTAAATTATAAGTTTTAAAACTCATCATTTATTTCTTAAATTTGGTATCCACTGAAATTATGTCATATAAATTGAAATGACATGCAAGAGTATGTGTAGCGATCCAACATGGCATATGTTTCGACATTAGAGGGTGTTAGAACATGCGCAGCGGAAGCAAGCATACAATTCAGGCCTCAAATACATGTAAACTACACAATGCTATAATCACAAGTTTAGAAGCACTAATCTTCCAAACAACAAGAATCCAGGGTTACAATCTTCTGCAATATGCCTAATAAAACCTTGGACGATTTTGCTTTTGGGTGGTCAAGAACAATACAACTCTAAAAGGTGATCAGTTATTGGGTGAAATTAGTCTTCCTTTAGTAGAGTTATTTTTGGCCGAAATTATGCTCCAAAAACGCGTAGGATTCTGCTTTTACAAGTAGAATCTTACTCCAACTCTACTAGATGACTTTTCTCCCAAGTCACTTTTTACCCAAGTCTTGTCCAGGTTTTTACTAGGTATAGCAGGGACCACAGAAATAATAAGAGACTACCAATTATAGCATTAATTCGAAATTAGCATGAATTAATTCTTACTAGAATTAATCGCAATTTATTCCACTAAAAAACTGCAATTGAACTCCTCAATATGAATTTCGAAAATTCAATAACACTTATTTTAACTCTCCATGTTAAGATCTCAACTACCAGTTAATTAAATTAAATCACTGAAAATTTTAATTTATTTAACTAATAAATCCTTTATAATTCCGCTTAAACTATTTCATGTGACAGATACAAAATCCACCGGCCGGATTTTTACATAAAAACTTATAAGCTTACATAAAAGGGTATCATCAAACTCAAAACCGAGTCATGAATTCTATCAACTAATTATTATTCACAAATGTTATTCGTTATTGTCCAATCTATTAGGCATACACTAACTCTGAATAGAGTCGTACCTTTTGATAAATCAAAACAATAAATAAATTACATTGATATAATAATTATATCAAGATTAGAAGTATAAGCTCATTTATTGAATTAGAGAAAATATTTTATATATTCAGTACAAAAACATCCTTTCTCTACTTGGTCCGTTCAATATACACTGAGTATACTAGCACAAGAAGTTGGAGTAAAACTACTCCCATAATCAAAACAAATTATAATATAATCTTGTGGTACAATCATCAAGATATTTTGTCTAACAATATCTTTGATTGTGAACATAGTTTATTAATTATGACAATCAATAATTTTATCTTCTGTGCATGAGCTAAGACTCCATACACTAAATTGTCTACTACATAACTAAAAGGACACACATGTAATAAATAATCTATTTAAAATAGTACTTTATTGAATTGAATAAATTAAATAAATAATCGTTCCATAAAGAATAAAACATAATACTATGTCTAAACCGCATGGTTAATAATATATCCTAACAATCTCCCACTTAGAATTATAACCATGTGTCTACTACTCTAACACCCATTCCTTCTACATGCTTGTAAAAAATCTTCTGTGTCAAGCACTTTGTAAACGGGTCTACCAAATTGTCCTCGGACACAATCTTCAACACTCTTACATCACCTCTCTGAGTTATGTCCCGAATTAAGTGATATTTACGCTCAATATGCTTACTCCTTTTATGGCTTCTTGGTTCCTTCGAGTTTGCAACCGCACCACTATTGTCACAAGAAAGTACAATCGGTTCTTGAACCGAAGGAACCACATTAAGCTCTTTTAGAAAGTTCCTGAGACAAACAACCTCTTTATCTTCCTCAGATGCAGCCACATATTCGACTTCCATGGTGGAATCAACAACACATGATTTCTTGATGCTCCTTCAATTTATGGCTCCACCTCCTAAGGTAAAAACATATCCTGAGGTAGATTTTCTAGAGTTTCTATCTGACTGAAAATCTGAATCAGTATAGCCAATGGGTGCAAGACCACCTGAGTGATACACCAACATATAATCCCTAGTCCTTTTCAAGTACTTGATTATATGCTTAACGACAGTCCGGTGTTCTCGTCCAGGGTTAGACTAAAATCTACTGACCATGCCAACAACAAAGCAAATGTCAGGTCTAGTACATAGCATAACATACATAAGACTCCCTACAGTAGAAGCATAAGGGACCGTCTTCATCTTTTCTATCTCATCAGTCGTTTTTGGGGACTGATCTTTCCATAGAGAGATTCTATGTCTAAAAGGGAGAAACCCTTTCTTGGAATCTTGCATGCTAAACCTGGTGAGAATAGTATCAATATAAAGTGCTTGGAATAGTCCTAATATCCTTTGCTTGCGATCTCGCATAAGCTTGATCCCAAGGATATGTGCTGCCTGTCCCAAGTCATTCATATCGAAACATGAGGACAACCATTCCTTTACTGAATTCAACATGCTCACATTATTTCCTATGAGCAAAATATCATCTACGTGCAAAACCAAAAATCTAACTTTATCTCCATTCCACTTCTTATAGACACAAGACTCATTTTCACATTGATAAAAACCGAAGGTTTTAATCGATGCGTCAAAACAAGTGTTCCATGCCCTAGAAGCTTGTTTCAATCCATAAATAGATTTCTTTAATTTACACAACATGTGCTCATTGCCACTTTTTATGAAACCAACTGGTTGTGCCATATAGATTCACTCATCAAGACTTCCATTTAGAAAAGCGGTCTTGACATCCATTTACCAGATCTCATAATCATAATGAGTAGAAATGGATAAGAGAATCCTAATGGATTTAAGCATGGCTACTGGCAAAAAAGTTTTCTTATAATCGATCCCTTATTTTTGAGTACACCCTTTTGCAATAAGCCTAGCTTTAAAAGTTTGCACTTTTACATCAACTCTTCTCTTTTTCTTATAGGTACATCTATAACCAATGGGTTTGACTCCAGTAGGTGGTTCTACAAGATCCTAGACTTGATTGGAGTACATGGACTCCATTTCAGATTTCATAGCATCAATCCATTTATCAACATCTATATACTGTAGTGCTTTGTCATAATTAATAGGTTATGTATTAGGCTCTTCAGGGATTCTATCATAAGATTCTCCCAAGAGCGTAAACCGGAGAGGTTTTCTAATAATTCTCCCGCTATGACTAGTCACTACAGGTAGAGGCTGATTTTGTTGTTGAATCACAACATCATTTTCTAGAACTGAAGCCCTAATGTTATCCTCCACACCTTGCGGTTCTGGGATATCATTAACTTCTTCCTAGAGTGCAGGCTGTAGAACAGTTTCAGGTTGTTCAACAATTTGAGGTTGCTCAACAATCTGAGGTTACTCAACATTACTCCCACTACTCTGGGGTAGTGAGATGTCAGGAAATTGCTCTTGTGCAATCTACTGCCTATTGACATTTCTCCCACTATGATAATGTAGTGGTATGTCAATACTGGCTTCCGGGACACGTTCTAGAGATGATTCATTAGTTACTCCATTATTTAATTCCTGTAAAACTAGTTTATGTCTAGGAATATGGGTCGTTAAATAGGCCTCTTCTAAAAATCTAGCATTTGTCGAAACAATTAACTTATTTTCTTTGGGACAATAAAACAAACCGCCTTTAGTTCCTTTTGGATATCCAATAAAAATGAACACTTCTGTCCTTGATTCAAATTTATCCGCTTTCCCTTTCAGCACATGTGCTGGACAATCCCAAACCCGAATGTGCTGTAAACATGGCTTGCGCCTAGTCCACAATTCTATTGGAGTTGAAGGTACTGACTTTGAAGGAACCAAATTTAGAATGTAATTTGCTATTTCTAAAGCATATCCCCAAAAGGAAGAAGGCAAATCAGAATACTTAACATTGATCTAACCATTTCCATAAGGGTCTTATTTCTTCTTTCTGCCATACCATTTTGTTGTGGTGTTCCTGCGGCAGATAATTGAGATGTAATTCCACTATCTGATAAGTATTTTATGAATTCCGTGTGACGACCCGACCAGTTGTTTTAATAATTTACGCCCCGATTCCCTATTAACTGCATTCCTCGTGTTTGTTTCTGCTATTGTGAGTTGCCGGGAGGATTTATTTGGAGTATTGGAGAGTTTTGGGACACTTAGTCCCTAAATGAGAGTTTAAGTTGTAAAATTTGGCCGTAGTCGGAGTAGTATGACGATGACCTCGGAATAGAATTCTGACGGTTTCGTTAGCTCCGTTGGGTGATTTCGGACTTAGGGGCGTATTCGGATTGTGTTTTGGAGGTCCGTAGCTAATTTAAGCTTGAAATGTCGAAAGTTGATTTTTTTGAAGTTTTCGGTTCGATAGTGAGATTTTGATATCGGGATCGGAATGGAATTTCGAAAGTTGGAGTAGCTCCATAGTGTTGAATATGACGTGTGTGCAAAATTTCAGGTCGTTTGGGCGAGGTTTGATAGACGTTTTGATCGAAAGGTTTAAATTGAGTATTTTGGAGTTCTTAGGCTTGAATCCATGGTTAATTCGATGTTTTGATTTTGTTTTAGGTGTTTTAAGGATTGGTATAAGTTTGGATAGTGGTATATGACTTGTTTATATTTTTGGTTGAGGTCTCGGGGGCCTCGGGATAATTTTGGATGATTGATAGAAAGTTAGGAATTTGGAATTGCAGCTGAAGTTTATGGCTGCTGTCATAACCACATCTGCGGTTGAGAGGCCGTATGTGCGACTCCCACAGATGCGGAATCAAGTCGCAGAAGCAGCCAAGAGAAAAAAGAGCCGAAACTGCAGAAGCGGAAGGTGTACCGCACCTGCGGGACTGCAGATGTGGATTCTAGGTCACAGGTGTGTTGAATGGGATTTAAGTGGAAACCACAGAAGCAGTTCCCTTGACCACAAAAGCGGTCTCGCAGATGCATAAATTGGACCGCAGATACGGATTTGCTGGGCAGAAAATAGAATTTTGAGGGTTTAGTTTCAAAAGTTAGAAAATTAATTTGGAGCTCGGGAAAGGGCGATTTTGTGAGGATTTTGAAGTGGAAAGCAGTGGGTAACGATTCCTAATCCCTTTCTAGTTGTATCCCTATAATCTAATCTTAGTTTTGTCATTTAATTTTGGATTTGGGATGAAAATCGGGGGAAAATTTGGAGAAAGTTCTTAGATCTAAATTTTGAGTTTTGATTGGGGATTTGACATTGGATTTGGATAATTTTGGTGTGGTTAGACTCGTGAGAGTATGAGAATTCTGAAAATATAAATTTTATCCGATTCTAAGACGTGGGCCCGGAGGACATTTTGGTCATTTTACCTAATTTCACGTATTAGCTTAGAATTTCTTTGTAGAATCAGTTACTTGAAGTGTTATTTACATTATGCAATTGAATTGAATAGATTTGAGCTATTTGGAGTTGAGTACTCGTGGCAAGAACGATATTTTGGGTTGATTTTGAGTCGGTTCGAGATAAGTGGCTTGCCTAACCTTGTGTAGGGGAAATTCCCCTTAGGATTTAGTATTATTGATATTTGAAATGCCTTGTACATGATGTGACGAGTGCGTACTTGTTAAAAAATACGGTTTTCATTAAGTAAATATAATTGTATTTCTTTTTCCTGTTTATATTACTTGCAATTTTAGCCTGTTGTTAGCTTAGAGAAACATGTCTAATTGACTTAATTGCTTTATTTGCTCAAACTGCCTTATTTGGATTATGTGCAGCATCATAGGATAGAAATACATGTTTTACCTTGGTATGGAATTTGAACTGAATTGTGTATTCTTCGTGCTGTTGTTGTGTATTTACTTTGGGACTACATGACGGTATTTACGGGAGATCCCCCTACACTTTTATATTGGAACAACGGGACTGCATCCGGTAGATTCCCCCTGTACTGAGTATTTATATTTGGGACTATGGATCGGTATTCAGGGAGATCCCCGCGCATGATGAGTTGGACTACGGGACGGTATCCCGGAAGATCCACTAGATATTTATATTTAGGACTACAAGATGGTATCCTAGGAGATCCCGATTGTTATCTCTGTGTTGAGAAGTATTCTTTTCTGTGTTTACTTTGTCTCTGTTGTAGTTGTTGTTGTTCTTTCTATCCTGGGTTACTTTTACTGTTGCACCTTCTTATATTGTCATGTTCTACACTGTTATACCTTATATTTCATTTAACCTCAGTAGGGCCCCGACATTCCTCGTCACTACCCGACCGAGGTTAGGCTTGGCACTTACTGAGTACCGATGTGGTGTACTCATGCCCTTTCTGCTCATGTTTTTCATGTGCATATCCAGGTACTTCTACTCAGTCTTATCATCCTTGAGGCGAGGCGCTTTTGTAGAGACTTCGAGGTATATCTACCACGTCCGCAGACCGGGGAGTCCCTTTCTATTTTCTGTACTAGTATATCCCCTCTTTATTTCTTTAGATAGACATTTCTAGAGTTTGAGCTTTTTATGTATCTCTTAGCTTGTGATTCATGGGGTTCCGGATTTTGGGAGTGTTAGGTTGAGATTCTTATACTTTTATATGCCAGGCGGCATCTTAAACAGTGTTTCATTTTGTTAGCTTGATTTTTAATTTTTTTTCTTTTTGCAATTGTTCTTTTTTCGGATTCGTTAGGCTTACCTAGTCGGAAAGACTAGGTGCCGTTACGATAGTTCATGGCGGGCGAACTGAGGTCGTGATAAGTTACTATTAGAGCTCTTGGTTCATAGGAGTTATGAATCACAAGTCGTTTTATTAGAGTCTCACGTATCGGTACAGAGACATCTGTACTTATCTACGAGAGGCTATGTAACTGTTAGGAAAATTCCATTTCATTTGATTTCTTTGTCGTGCGAGATTTTGATATCACAATTCTAAACTTCTGTCTAGTGTTCTCTCACATATGGTGAGGACATGTGCTACCAGAGATGATCAGGCACCTGCACCCCCTACAGGATCCTTCAGAGGTCGGGGCCGGTGTAGAGACCGAGGATGCGCACGCGGTGCAGCCAGAGCACTTGCGTGAGCTGCCACCGAGGTACCACCAACAGCTCCAACCGGAGTCAAGGTACCTGATGTGAGCATGTGATTTTTCCCTATATTAATTACTCTTATAAAATTCAAAAAAATAGATTTTTTCTAATTATTGGCCATTTATAGGATTTTGTAGGATTTTATTCATTGTTTGCATTTTTGTGCACGTTTAATTTCCATTAAAAAATCATAAAAATACCAAAAATACCATGTATTGCATTTAGGTTTTATTTTTATATTTTTAAGATTAATTAATTAGTTATTTGTTTTATTTAAAAATGAAAATCACAAAATGGTTCATTTTTGCATTTTTTAGCTTTAATTTTAGAATAGTAGTTTTTCTCTTTCAATTTAGGATCAAGAAACTTTTATAATTTTTAGGAAATTGATTAGTTTTATAATCTAGATTAATTTAGGTTTTTTTTAAAAAAAGAAAAGAAAAAGAGAAACGAGAAAAAAGAAAGGGAAATAAAAAGAATTGGATTCG
>MU766276.1:3607-14637 GCA_026770625.1 Nicotiana glauca | reverse complement strand
CTTCTAGATTTCATTTACCCATTTTCCCCCTCTTTTATTTTCAGTTTTTATTAGTTAAACCTTCATTTTTTGACTTGTTTCTCAAGTTACTGCTCTAAGTTTCTGAAATTATAACTAAGGCCGCATTTTAGAAGATTCTAGAGGATTCTAGCTTTAACTACAGCATTCCTATCCAATTCTAAATATCCAAACTACTCCGGAACTCAATTTGAAATTACTAGTCTTATCCCAACCCATTACCCTATCAGTAGCTATGGTTAGCTAACCAACCTAATTCAGCTATATCCAAATCAACTAAGCCTAATAATTACTTGAAACCAAACACTGAACTAAAGAATTATTGATAACAATTACTGATTAAACAGAATTAAACTAAGCTAAACTAATTAAAACTAACTAATAACAACAATAAGGGATTACTAGTTAACAGGATCGACTAAAGAATTAAAGACTATAAAAACAGATTCAAAACAAAAATTAAACTAATATCTAAAATTACCAACACATGATTGATTCTAAACCACATCGTGACAAGAATTAAACTAAAAGATCTAGGGGGAATTCAGACTAAGGGGAACAAAGGAGAAGAACAGAGGTTTGATTATCGAGATAGTTCGACCAGAAAAGAAGAAAAGAGGTTAAATAGAAACAAAACAAACAGAGGAAGAAATAAAAAGTGAAAGAGAGAAAGAAAAACTCACCACCTTGACTCGAACTCAAGACCCAAATCTCTGATTTAAACCCCCATATGATACTAGTCATCTATTCTCCATCAAGAAACAAGTAACTGATGTGCCCGGATACGTATGAACGGCTTTGACTTCGAGGGCTCGAACCCTAGATGTAAAATTGGAGAAATCCGGTTGGGATTTTTATGAAATAACCATGAGCATAGGGCTTAGGGTGTCCTGGGGATTGTGGGGTACAAATTTGGTACGATTTGGGTGGCGGTGCCGCCTTGCACGGTGGTGGCAGCGCCTAGGGTTTGGTATATTCGAGGACTTCCATTGATGTTCGAGGAAAACCAATGGTGGCATAGGCATGAGGAGGAGAAGGCAGAGCTTTAGTGTTATTTTGGAGGCTGTTGGAGCTTTACCGCCGCCGTTGGCGATTTTCGACGGCGGAGTTAGGGCGGATCCGGCGAGGGACATGATGTACGAGGAAGAAGGTGTTTGTCTCTGAGATTCTGAAAGGTTTTTTGACATTTTTATCTAAACTTCGTGATTGAACCTGGGCCGTTAGATTAACGTGGATGAATGGCCTAGATTTAATTTGGGCACTTGCTAATTCAAACGACGTAGTATCTTTCTTATACTACGTTGTTTTATGGGTCTCGGGGGTATGGTCATGTGGACCGGGTAGGGGCGTATTGGGCTGGGCAATTGGAACGGGTTTGTGCACTTGGGCTGTGATATTTGAACAAAAATGGCCCAATTTGGCTGGCCCTTTGCTTCTTTATTTCAAATTCTTTTTATTTGCTTTCTTCTTTTCCTTTTTTATTTATTTAAATTTTGGATTTTATTAAATACAAAATTAAGAGTAGCCAAAACCTGATTTAATTCTAAAATGAGACTAATTAAATTTCCTAAAATTAAATAGATCCTAATTTTAAGAGGAAAATTAAACAAAAGTGAAATTAAAGGAACAAAAAATGTAAAAGGATTATTTTTGTTAGTTATTTTCTTATTTTCAATGATGTTTAATTAATCTAAAAATCTAGAATTAGGTCCTAAATGCAAGTATGCTATTTTATAATAATTTTTTTATGACACATAAAAATGCACACAAAAATGCAAACAAAATACAAAATTATGCAATTAATTCCTAAAAATTCAAATACTAAAAGAAAAATTCTAATTTTAATGAATTCTATAGGAGTAATTTAAGCGCGGCAAAAATCACGTGCTCACCGTTGCCTCTCTTTGCTTGGAGACACGAAGGGTTTTCGGGCAAAGATAAATGAGCAACATGAGAGATTTTTGCCTGCTCGGCACTCCAGGAGAAGTATTTTTTAAAACCGTCTGACCGAACCCTGCTTCAAAGGTTGCCTACATATCTTTGGCTATAAAGGAATCATGTCAGTGTAGTTCTGGAAGTTTTGGTAGCTGGGACTACCAGGAGTTGTGATTTCACTGCCGTTGCTGATGCTACTGCTTGTTGACCTCCTTATTACACCAAAGGAAAATCAAAGCTAAGCTAGCTATGCCTATCAACTATGAGTTACAAGATTCCTAACTATAATTCTCTTGAAATTTGATCTTGAGTCTTAGCTGATTTTGCTGTGGACCCTGATCTAAATCTTGATGCTCGTAAGTTATATGTGTTTGTTTCTTTCTGCAGCATTAGGTCAGAACAGGATCAGCGGAGCTTGTGACTTCAATCAGATTTTGAGCAATCCGCACCCTTGTTTGCTTCACATCTGAGTTCATTTCTTTTTGTTCTTTTCTTCTTTTCTTTATTCTTTATTGAGACTCATTCTATCGGTCATCTCGCACTTTATGTCTTGAGGTCACCCTGCTTAAGATACCAAAACAAACAAACGAACGAAATTTTCTGCCCCAGTTTTCACTAGGAAAATTTCGTGAGTTAGTTGTGACACATATCTAAGCGATCAAATCAGGATTGTGTATCCTTGTGAATGAATCTAGGTTATGTTGGAAATGACCGGGTTGTGCCGGAAAAGAAAAATAGGTCCTCGGATTATGCTGGGATGAAAAAAAAGGCTCCTTGGGTTATGCTAGGGAGATCCACGGGTTATGCCGGGATTTGGAAAGAAAAAAGCTTCTTGGGTTATGCCAGGGAGATCCACGGGTTATGCCGGGATTTGGAAAGAAAAGGATACTTGGGTTATGCCAGGGAGATCCACAGGTTATGCAGGGATTTGGAAGGAATAAAACTCCCTGGGTTATGCCAGGGAGATCCTCAGGTTATGCCGGGATTTGGAAAGAAAAAAGCTCCTTGGGTTATGCAGGGAGATCCTCGGGTTATGCCGGGATTTGGAAAGAAAAAGCTCCTTGGGTTATGCCAGGGAGATCCTCGGGTTATGTCGGGATTTGGAAAGAAAAAGCTATTTGGGTTATGCCAGGGAGATTCTCGAGTTATGCCAGGATTTGGAAAGAAAAAAGCTCCTTGGGTTATGCCAGGGAGATCCTCGGGTTATGCCGGGATTTTTAAGGAATGGGGTCCTATGCTACCATGATTTGTTTTTCTTTTGGAATTTTCATTTTCATTTCTTTTCTTCTTTTTCTTTTTCTTATTTTCTTCTTTTTATATTTTCCTTTTTATTTAGCAATATGCATGAAAGAATTTGGGGAGAAACTTCCTTTTTGGTCGATTCCCTGCTGCAAAGCTGTTTCAGCGCATGCGCATTCCTTTCTCTTTTAGGTTGCACTTGCTTCTTGCATGGTTGCCTGAATTATACCTATTTTAACTTTCAACAAATAAAAATTGTTAGTTCAAAATGGTGGTTGGTTTTGTGGCCTTGATCATCCCCATTGCTTGATCCCGGCCACACTTCCGTTGAGAACTTTGCTGCTTGTTGGCTTTGACGGTGAATCTCTTTTCAAACTGATAGGATTCAACTTTTAGGATTTCGTGATGACTCGCCCGTGTGGGTTCTAGCCCTTTTACTTTATTCTGCTCTTAGGACCTTTGCCTTTGACTTTCTTTCTTTTCCAATATCTTTGCTCTGAAAGCATCAACCACTTTGGTCAGTCGGGATTGGCCTGATGCGCCCGCTGAGGCTGGGTATTTTCTTTGGCTTTTGCCAGGCGGAGTCCTATAGAACCAGTCCTGCCACCTTTTCTTTGCAGTAATTCCGGAGTCAGAGTTAAATCGAAAGGGATTCAAAGAAGAAGTATACAAAAGGCAAACATATGAGTTTAAAGAGAGGCGTCCCTTTCGGGGGAAAATAAAGACCTATCTGGGGGTTCATGCTGGCTCCAAATAGACATGACATGCTTCTTGGACCGGATTCCCGACCCATATAAACTTTCCAGCTTCTCGTGAACCCATGGATCTGCATTTCAAAACCAAGCAACCTTGCCAGGACTCTTTTAGTGGTGAGATATCTTCTTTTCGGCCGACAGCGCTCTTTGCGGGTTTTCGCCAATCGACCTCTCTCATTTCTCTTCTCACCATTGCCCGATATTGCTCTTTGCGAGTTTTCACTAAGCGAACTCTCTCATTTTCAATTTCTCTACTCACCCTCGCCTTATGGTGCCCGAAGGTTTTCACCGATAAGGCTCTCTCATTTTATTTTCTCTCAATTTGAATTGAATCAGATTCCAACAATGACGTTTTTCACTTCCCTACCTTTGCTAATTGATCAGAAGGACTTTAACAAGGTCTTTGGGTAAAAAGGATTTTGGCGGAATTACAACTTTGGAACTGTTTCGGCGAATTCATAGTCGAACCATCATATCATCTGCCCCAGTTTTAGTTTTTGGGGACACTGGGATTTTTGTTTTGGTGTGACTGAACCTCAGGGAGAGGCTGCCTACGTATCCTTTCGAAATCAAGTTAAACATAGTTCAGGCAAATAATTTTGTTTTTGTTTTGTTTTTTTTTTGTTTTTTTTCTTTTCTTTTTCTTTTTCTTTTTCTTTTTCTTATTTTTATTCTTTTCTTTTCTTTTCTTTTCTTTTTTTTATTTTTATTTTCTTTTTGTACTTCTGGGTTCCAAAGAGGGTGACCAAAGAAGCGTAACCGGCTCAAGGGGTTTACGAAGGATTGATAGTGTTTGGAGGAGTGGGAAGGAAAGCCTTCATCATCTCAATTACACAAAAGTCATTGCCGTAGGAGGTCTAGACATAGTACCTTTTTACTGCATCTGCATTGACTGTTGTCTCAGGATCATTTCCTTCGATGTCTCCCAGATATAGTGCTCCTCTTGGCAATATCTTCCGGATTATATATGGACCCTTCCAATTTGGAGCAAATTTTCCTTTTGCTTCTTGGTGATGAGGGAGAATGCGTCTCAGCATGAGTTGTCCCACTTCAAAATTCCTGGGTCGAACTTTTTTGTTATAGGCGCGGGCCATTCTTTGTTGGTACAACTGCCCGTGACAAACTGCGGCCATTCGTTTTTCATCAATTAATGACAACGGCTCCAATCGGGTCTTAACCTACTCATTGTCCTCAATTTCCGCTTCAACAATTATCCGGAGCGAAGGGATTTCTACCTCTGTGGTTATGACAACTTCAGTTCCATAAACTAACAAGTACGGGGTCACTCCGATTGATGTACGCACTATGGTATGATAGCCAAGTAACGCAAAAGGCAACTTTTCATGCCATTGCCTGGAACTTTGAATTATCTTTCTCAAAATCTTCTTGATGTTCTTATTTGCTGCTTCGACATCACCATTGGCTTTGGGCCGATAAGGAGTAGATTTTCTATGCGTTATCTTGAATTGTTCGCATACCTCTCCCATCAGACGATTGTTTAAATTCAAAGAGTTGTCGGTAATGATAGTTGCAGGAATGCCAAAGCGGCAAATGAGGGTGGAATGCATGAAGTCTACCACAACTTTCTTAGTGACTAACTTGAGTGTGATGGCTTCAACCCATTTTGTAAAGTAATCAATGGCAACCAATATGAATCTATGCCCATTAGAAGCTTTCAGCTCGATTGGCCCAATGACATCCATACCCCAAGCAACAAACGGCCAAGGTGCTGATATCAGATGGAGCTCTGTTGGAGGTGCATGAATCAAATCGCCGTGCACCTGGCATTGATGGCATTTTCGAACAAAGATGAAGCAGTCTTTCTCCATGGTTAACCAGTAATACCCCGCTCGTAGGATTTTCTTGCCAATACATAACCATTCATATGAGGTCCGCATACTCCCGCGTGTACTTCATGCATAATTCTTCTGGCTTCTTCGGCATCAACACATCTTAACAAATTGAGGTCCGGGGTCCTTTTGTACAAGACATCTACGCTTAAGAAGAAACCACTCACATGTCGTCTAATGGTACTCTTTTGATCTCTAGTGGCTTGCTCGGGGTATTCATGTATTTTCAAAAATCTCGTGATATCATGATACCATGGCTGGGTGTTAGGTTCCGCCTCGACCGCATTACAATAACCATGCTTTTCTTTGATTTAAATTTTCAGAGGATCAATATGGGCATTGCCTAGGTAAGGCGGCATCGACGCCAAAGTGGCGAGTGCATCGACTAACTCATTGTGACACCGAGGAATGTACCTGAATTCTATCGACTTGAAGCGTTTGGTGAGATATTCCACATGTTGCCGATAGGAAATGAGCTTAACATCTCGGGTTTCCCACTCTCCCTGGGCTTGCCGGATAATCAAATTAGAGTCCCCCATGAGCAATAAATCTTCAACATCTTGGTCGATTGCCATATTCATGCCCATGATGCAGGCTTCATACTCAACAGTATTGTTTGTGTAGAAGAATCGGAGCCTGGCTGTAGCTGGGTAGTGTTGACCAGTGGGCGAGATCAAGATTGCCCCAATTCCTACACCTCTAGCATTTACTGCTCCGTCAAAGAACATTTTCCAGGCACGGGTGTCCTCCAAGATTGTTTCTACTAAATTTACCTCCTCATCCGGGAAGTATGTGCTCAATGGTTGGTATTCCTCGTCAACCGGGTTTTCCGCCAGATGATCTGCTAATGCCTGGGCTTTCATTGCCGTGCGAGTGACATAGACTATGTCAAATTCAGTGAGCAATATTTGATATTTTTCCAGTCTCCCAGTGGGCATCCGTTTTTGGAATATGTACTTCAAAGGATCCAACCTGGTTATGAGGTAGGTAGTGTGGGCTTGAAGATAATGTCTCAACTTTTGAGCGACCCACGTCAAAGCACATCATGTTCTCTCCAACAAAGTGTATTTGGCTTTGTAGCTGGTGAACTTCTTACTTAGATAGTAAATTGCCTGCTCTTTCTTGCCAGTTATATCATGTTTCCCGAGGACACAGCCAAAAGAATTTTCTAGAACCGTCAGATACAAGAAGAGAGGTCTCCCTGGTTCCGGTGGGACCAAAACTGGAGAATTTGACAGATATTCCTTGATCTTGTCGAAGGCCTCTTGACATTCAGATGTCCATTTGATTGCCGCATCTTTCTTCAGTATTTTGAATATGGGCTCACAGGTAGTAGTCAGTTGAGCAATGAACCGACTGATATAATTTAGCCTGCCCAGTAAGCTCATCACGTCTTTCTTAGTTCTCGGAGGAGGTAAATCTTGAATAGCCTTTATCTTTGTTGGATCTAACTCGATACCTCTCCTGCTGACTATGAAACCCAGGAGCTTGCCTGATGGGACTCCGAAGGCGCATTTAGCCGGATTCAGCTTCAAATCATACTTGCGCAATCGTTCAAAGAACTTTATCAAATCTCGGACATGGTCACTTTGAGTTCGGGACTTAATGATTACATCATCCACATACACCTCTATCTCATGATGCATCATATCGTGGAAAATGGCAGTCATGGCCCTCATATAAGTTGCTCCGGCATTCTTCAAGCCAAATGGCATAACCCGATAACAATAAGTACCCCAGGATGTAGTGAAGGTTGTCTTCTCGACATCTTCTTCATCCATCAACACCTGGTGATATCCTGCGTAACAATCCATAAAGGACTGTATCTCATGTTTGGTGCATTTATCAACAAGGATGTGGATGTTGGGCAAAGGGAAATTATCTTTGGGACTCGCCCTATTCAAATCTCGGTAGTCCACACACACTTGGGTTTTCCCATCTTTCTTTGGCACCGGGACTACGTTGGCTAGCCATGTGGTATATCGGACCACTCGGATTACCCCCGCCTTCAGCTGTTTTGTGATTTTTTCTTTCATTTTATCACTGATATCAGTCTTAAACTTTCTTTGCTTTTACTGAACGGGAGGACAATCAGGGTAAATTGGCAATTTATGCACCACTAGATCAACGCTCAGTCCTGGCATGTCATCATATGGCCAAGCAAACACATCCTTAAACTCAAACAGGAGTTGGATTATTGCATCTCGAGTTTTCTCATCTGTGTGAATGCTTATTTTGGTTCCCTTATTTCTTCTGCTGTTCCCAAATTAACCGGTTCTGTGTCATTTAGATTTGGCTTAGGTTTGTTCTCAAATTGTTCCAGTTCTCGATTTATTTTCCTAAAATCCTCTTCTTCATCATATTCTGGTTCTTGATTCATTATTTCACAGTTAGACAACATGTTTGAGTCTGGTCATGAAGTCCGCAAGCATGTCATGTTATTTAAAGCCGCATTATTACAACTGAAAAGAAAAATAAAAAAGGAAAATAACAAAAATCAGAAAGAATAGAAAGAAAAATGGACGATGAAATATTGATTTCATTTCTTGGAATTTGGAAAGATAACAGGGTTTACATTCAGGAATTTAAAGACAAGAAACTAAAGGAAACATCCGAGTTACACCCTGAAATAACTCGAGATGCAGAAAAAGTGGCAGGGCTAGTCTACCGGGACTCCCGCCTGATCAGGAATGGCATAGCCTTCCACTTTTGGAGTTTAGCATCTGGCCCCATGTAAAGCACATCAGCGGTGCTAGTACCCTCCCCTGGCTGAACCATGTGGGTCTCATTAAGAATTTGTCTCATAGCTCCACATATATCTTCAATTTCCTCATCCGTGAACACCTCGTCGTCTTCCTCTTCGCCATACTTAGGCTTGACAAAAGTATCATAGAGATGTGGCAATGGTTGTGGTAGAACCCATCCTTCCTTCTTTCTCTACTCTGTCCATTTTTCATCATCTGAGGTAGGGTGGAAGCCTATCCCGAAATACTTTTCTGCTATAGGTAGGGTTACTGGCTCCGATATTCCTTGTAAAGCTTTTTCCAATCCTTTTCCTGGTTTGAAACCGTGTCTAATCATCTCTTTAGCCACCATAATTGAGGCATTAGACAGGAAAGGCTGGGGGCATGGATTTCCTTCCTCGTACTGATCTGCCACCACAATTTCAAAGGCTTGATAAACAATATGCTCACTTCCTTCCCTCGCCTCCAAGCATGGGATAGACGGGTTACGATAAATGGACTGCTCTTCTTCTCCGTGGACCACGATTTCCTGATCTTCATACTTGAATTTCACCAGTTGGTGGAGAGTAGAGGGTGGAGGGTACGACTCCTGCAGCATGGATTCAGGGCCTTCCCAGAATAAAATTGTAATATGTATCCATGTCCAACACCTAGAAGGTTACCTCAAAATCCACCGGGTCTATAGTTAATATCAGATCAATTTCACCGATGGTATCCCTCTTAATGCCATCAAAAGATCTCACACAAACATTATTGGGATGAATCCTTCCAGTCCCGATTTCCATTCTTAGCAGTGTGGAGAGTGGGCAGATATCAACACCCGAGCCTCCATCCACCATGACTCGCTTGACATAGTAACCTTCACACTTGACAGTCAGATGTAGGGCTTTGTTGTAAGCCGCGCCTTCTGGAGGCAAGTCATTTTTACTAAAGGAGAGTTGATTGATGGTGAAGAATCTTTCTACCATCCTTTCGAGCTGTTCAACTGAAGTTTCAATTGGTACATAGGCCTCATTCTAGGTTTTCATTAAGATCTTCTGATGTTCGGAGGATTTTGTCACCAATGACAACAACAACACTTGTTCAGGATATTTTCTCAATTGATCTAATGTGTCATAATCAGGCATCTTCATTTTCTGGAAGAAGGCCTCTGCATCCTCAGCACTTACTGGCTTCTTGGGCGGAAAACGCTTTCGGGTGGCATTGTTCACCTCCTGTACATTTGAATATTTCTCAATAGAGGTTTTTCCTGGGAGTTCTCCCCAAATTTCTTTGCCCTTGTATGTAACCACTGTCTACTGATAGTTCCATCGCACCGCAGAGGGGTCTGTCATTGGCTTTTGTGGCACGCGTCTAATAACCACTGGCTCACTCAGCCAAGGCGGTTTAATTGTCCCCCGTACCACATAAGCTCCTTTCGGCACATACATTTGTGTCCCCTTTTTCACTTCAAACTTCTTCGAAGCGATCACAACTAGTGGTTTCTCTTGGCGACCTCGCGGAACATAAAGAACTTCATTTTTAGGAGGCACCGTCTCTGCTTTTGTTTCAGCTTTCTTCTCAGGCTCAGTCTTGACAATTTTATTCTTCTTCTCCCCTTTTTCCTGCTTCGGGGCTACCTTGGGATTCCTTTCTACATCGGCGATAGCAATTATGGCTTTCAGGGTTGAATCAAATTCTTTATCTTTACAAATCATCCAATTATCGGCCCGTTATTGTGAGCGGGCAACGGATTGTTAGTCACATTCGGGGCTTCTTCGTCCCTCAACACTATTTTTCCCTGTTCTATCAAATCTTCCACGGCTTTCTTCAACGTCCAACAGTTGTCTGTACTATGCCCCTCAGCCCCTGAGTGATAAGTACATCAAACGCCCCGCTGATAGGATGGTGATTCCGGGTTTTGCCTGTTTTGGGGTATAGGTTGCAGCAAATTCATCTGAACAAACTTTGGGAACAGACTAGAGTAAGGTTCACCGATGGGTGTAAAGTTTGGTATTCTGGGTGGTTCCCGAGGATGGAAGTTATTCTGCGGAGGTCAGGGATTATAGTTGTTCTCGTGAGGAGGTTGGTTTCTTTGGAAAGGAGGTTGATTTCTGTTGGCCTGTGGCTGCGGTCTGGCAAAGGGTTGAGCATTCATGACCGTATAAGGTGGGGGAGCATAAGCCATATCAGCATGAGGATATTAGTGTTGAGGGGTTCTTTCAGAGAACACAGGCCTAGGAGCCCGATATCTTCTTCCCCCTGATGCTGCCATTGTCACACCTCCTTTTTGTGCTACCGCACCCCGCGAAGGGCGTGATAAAGGGAGTTTTTCCAATTAAAGGACAATCGAAACGGGATTCGTTTATTAAGAGATTCAGAGTTGCCACTTGGGAGATTTATGGTGTCCTAAGTCACCGGTTGAATCCCGAATCGAGGAAAAGATTGACTCTGTATTACAGTCCGCGAACCAGAAATCCGAATAAGGAATTCTGTTAACCCGGGAGAAG
>MU766272.1:0-38617 GCA_026770625.1 Nicotiana glauca | reverse complement strand
ATTATCATAATTGCTTGAGAGAGATTTATGATAGCTGGAGAGTTCATGGTTGATAGAGGCAACTAAGTCAAAGCTATAACAAACATACAACTAAGGAAATCAACAACGGGGGAAACCATTACCTTAGAACTTTATTTCAATTGTTTACAATTCAAGCATAGTTAGTTTTCAGCTATTTATTTATTTCCAATCTTGTCTTCTTGGTGATATTATACAGATACAACTAAGCCTTAGTTGTCTGTGGGATTCGAATCTGGACTTTTAGACCGGATTATATTTGCGGCGACCGCTTATCCTTTTTAGGACTAGAGTTGGGCGTGATCAAGCGACAATAGGAAGTGCTGGGAGCATTATGTATAATGGAAAGTCTTGTCACATAAGACGCAGACGTAGAACCGTTAGACAACTACTTTCTAGTGGAATTATCACAATTGATTATGTAACATCAAAGGATAATATGGCAGATCCACTTACAAAAGGCCTAACTAGAGAGGGAGTTGAGAAATCATCTAAGGGAATGGGACTATGGCCGAGGACAAGACATCATGGCGGTAACTCTACCTAGATTTTTTGGAGGTCCGAGATCTAGGTTCAAGGAGCGTAAACAAAGTTATGCATGACCGGTTCAACATTGTCAAATATAATATTTTAGTCCATTCTCGTGATGAAGACAATGTTCAGTAACAAGGATAAAATGTTAAGACATTTTTAATGGTTTCTAAGTTTGATATAGGGTATATCAAATAGTGTATCTACGGGATAACACATTTAGGAATCACCTATGTAAGTGTGAAATGTAAGCCGCTTCAAGGAGAATTCCGTAAGGCCAGTTCTCTACGCACTTATGAACCAGGTGGTGTTCATGGCCAAAAAGAACACGACAATGAGAACCAAAGACGGTTAAGGGTTGATTGTGTGACTTATGGTTGTCTAGGTATACACCAAAGCTCGACGGTTCAAAGATATCAATTCTACCGATTGACCGAGTATATCCGACATAAGTTCACTATGGAAAGTTCAAAGAGAAACCTACTTATCCAGATGTGATTAATCCTTACTTGCGAATCACACTGTATTTTCATGCATGTTTTTACACATATGCCCATTCCTCATTCATGTGGGGGATTGTTATATTTTTTCTTTAAAGGGTGTGAATGGGAAATGGAAGAGACACCTTTTGGATTGCACCTCTCCATCTCACCCTTCCTTTCTCTATAAATTTAGAGGGTTGGCCTCATTTTTAAGATATGAAAAAATCTGAAATCTTCTCCCCTCTTTTCTAAATTGTTGCATTATTTTCTAAATAAACATAAGTGTCAAGTGTGATTTGCTCCGTCTGTTGAGTTCGCTGAAATTCTGTAGTTTCGATTGCCAGTATTGCAGAATAGTTATTCCGTTGTATCTTGGGAGGAATTAATCCAAAACCTTGGGCAACAGTGAGGGGATTAAATTCCTTAAGGAATCACAAGCAACTTGTGGGCTCGGAATTATTATTTTCTGTTTTCTAGAACTAATATTTATATGATTTTCTGATTTTCTGGTTTCGAACACATACTACTAACAGAATCTTCCTCGATGACAACGTTGTCCTCCTTACATACTTTGACAACGTTGCTGCTACCTTTGCAATTCTTTCAAACGCGTCGCCAATCAGATTGTCCAATATGGTCATAACTTTTGATGATATTCCCATATCTGGCTGTACTTGCTTCATTACCTTATAAATATATTTGCCATATCCTACTTTGTCTCTCTTCTTTTTCTTCCTCTTCTTGGCTTCTTTTTCATTCTTTCGTGGTTTCTTTTTCAGCCCTTTCTCTTCTTCTTGTTGTATATTTGCTTTCTCTTGAGTTCATCAGCAAGTGGTGTGACAACTACTTGGAGTGTTTCTTCTACCAATTTCTTGGCTATGACTGTGGTACTCTTTTTTTTGTTACTCTTCTTTGGTTCCATATTGTTTAGATTCTCTTGTTGCATTTTCCCTCTCGTTGGAGTTTTGAAAGTGTTTGTTGAGATAAGTGCAGGCTTAATTATGAAGTGACATTTTCTATTGTCAAAAGAGAACAGTTAAAGATTGTGTGGGTGAAAAGCGGATATGGTTAAAGGCGAATAGGGCAGAGAAAGTTAAAATTTACGTGGGTTAAACGTAGATATACACCAAAAAACGGCTGTGGCAGAGGAGTCACCGTATATTCTCACCATTTTTTTTGTATTTTCATGTTATCGACGGTCCAGCACGGTAAACTTTACTTAATGATGAATTAATGGTATATTCTATAGTTCTCAAGTAACTTGACAAGTTTCTAGTGGATATCACACAAATTGATCAATAGATTTGAATTCATAAAGTTAGAATAAGTAGAATTGTTTACCGTGAAAATGGTAATAATAATTAAATTTGATTATGAGATTCTAAAAATACGTGTTCTATTTTTATGCTAGTTGTTAAGCAATGGATGCTAAGTAAAGGGTTATACATTAGAATTATAGCTTAGAGGCAGTATGATAATCGAACAAAACAGTTGGAGATCGGGGGCCTCGAGCTACAGTTTATAGGGCCTCGGGGTCGAGCTAGATGGCCGAATTGGAGCAGTCAAGAGAGGGATAATGGTTATGAGTGATGACGGCTCTTTATGATCAATGATAAGCAATAAATGAAAAATAATAAATAGCACACAATGAATACAAGCAATAAATGAAGAAATAAAATCAAGAGAATGTGTTAGAGAACAGAGAAATGTTCGTGTGCATTTAGTATTGAGCATCAGATGTTTACAAAGTTACAAGGATCCCCTTTATATATGAGGCATCCCAACATAGTACAAATGCATTGATTATGAAGATATGGGCTGGTACAACCATTTAATGTCTTGATTCGTTTTTTTGGACTAGTCCACTAGGCTTTGTCAGCTATATGTACGCATCTTGGGAACTTCACCTTGATCCGCCGAGACCACTAATTTACATTGCCTCGAGGCTGGTCATTACTTACACTATCTCAAAGTCGATCACCGAGAACCCTCAGAGTCGATCACTGGAAATTCTCGAGTTTCCATGATGACCGTAAAATTGAACCATCTCTATCGTATACAGATAGTCCCCGCGTTTCTTAGAGTGTAACAATAAGAAACGACTTTGATATCCATCTCTCCAAACATCCCGCGATGATGTTATACTTATGACGTAGGCCTTTGCGATAATTGAGGCGTCTCATTGGTTCATCTTTCTAGGGCTATTCAATGTATTGCCGATTCTCATTTTTCAAAGAGATAATGTCACCGCCGGTTCAGCTCCAAAAATGCATTAATTGCGCCTGCCGATACGTCTTTCAAAGCATTGATGGTGCTGTCGGTTACGGTGCCACCCTTTTTATAAATAGGAGCCTTCTGGAACCCATTCTTCATTCAAATGTTTTCCAACATCCTTCCATCCCTTCCTTATCTTCATCCTCATCCATTGTTATCCACCATGTTTGAGGCCCATGGCCTTAAGGTTACATAGCGTCGTTCTCATCAGCCACGCCATGGCCTTTTTCCTGGGCTTTCCCTTGCCGAGCAAGATTACACTATCTTGTCGTTGATGTTGTTGTTGTTGTTGTTATTGTTACTACTATCGTCTTTGGCTCAAGGCGATGACATAGGGGGCCTATTTCTTTCAACTCAGGAAGATATTTGGATTCTACATTGCTGCTCAGGAGGGCGTTCGGATTATACACCGCTGCTCACCTCCCTACTCCAGCCTGGTGTGGCACTTCATCCCTTTTGCTTTTCATGGGGTGAAGTGGCACTATTGGCCGCTAATTAGCACGGCATAATGTTCCAAGAAGTGGACTCAAAATGGCTGTGCAGGTAAGGCCAGCACTCACCAAATCTTCTATCGAGCTGTGATTTCCTCGGACTGATAAAAGCTTTTGCTCTTTGGCGGGCTATGGCTTTTTCTTCAACTTTTTTTGCTTCTTCGGCATCACTTTCCTCTTCTGCATCACTTTCCTCTTCTGCATCACTTTCCTTTTCTTCATCTTCTCCCTTGAAGATGCCATTCTGGAAGATCGAGATGGGCCCCCAAGGAGATGGTGCTTCAAAGACACTACTGTCAAGGATGCACCCCCGAGAATAGACTAGGCTCTAGGCTTTTATTATATATGTACCTTTTTGCTTCTTTATTTCTGTGTAAGGACCCCTCTGGGCTTTTGCAATCATATGTAAAGACCCTCTGTGGGCTTTTATAATCATGTGCTTATAAATATAAAGATATCTTTTTAATCTATTTCTGACTTATGTTACATTTCCTTGTATCTTCGTTTGTGAAAAATCTAAATGTGTAACTCTACCGATCGATGCGAATGTCAAGCCCGTGTGCAAGTATTTCTCTGGCTCTTGACTGATTAACCCAAGTCCTTGAGGAATCTTTTTCCATCCCCTAGATCGAGCCCAGCTTGGATCAATAAACTTGGATCGTCAGGACCTCTAACTTCGAGTTGAATAAGAGTAAGGCTTCGATCTTTCAGAACAAAACTTAGTTCTTTAGACCCTGCGATACCCTTTGTGGGGGAGTTTGCTCGGGTGTCTAAGTGTAGAGATAGCTTGATCTGAAGGTGAAATATAGCCCTAAGGCTTTATCGATAGCTTTTGAGCGGGAGTTGACTCGAGCTTAGGTAGTTTGAGGTCCGAAGAATCGGGTGGATGATCCGTACTCGCAATAGCTGAAATTCTCAAAGTAGGGAGCCACCCCGAGGTTAAGCTTATATATGAGCGGCTCTTTTTAGAGCTTAATTTCTTCTTGAGAGAGGTCCTCGATATCGGGTAACATCTTGGGACTTGCAATGATGGCAATGGATTTCTGGAGCCTATCTTCTTTTGGTGGAGATCCTCAAGATCGGGTACCATTTCGGGACTTGTAATGATATTAATGGCTTCTTGGAGCCTATCTTCTTTTAGGGGAGGTCCTTGAGATCTAGTACCATCTCGGGACTTACAATGATGGCAATGTCTTTCTGGAGCCTATCTTCTTTTGGTGGAGGTCCTCGAGATCGAGTACCATCTCGGGACTTGCAATGATATTAATGGCTTCTTGGAGCATATCTTCTTGTTAATGATGGCAATGGCTTTTTGCATCCTATCTTCTTTTCGATGGAGGTCCTCGAGATCGCGTACCATCTCGGGACTTTCAATGTGGCAATGGCTTTTTGGATCCTATCTTTTTTTTTATGGAGGTCCTCGAGATCGGGTACCACCTCGGGACTTAATAGTGATATTAATGGCTTCTTGGAGCCTATCTTCTTTTTTATGGAGGTCCTCGAGATCGGGTACCATCTCCGGACTTGCAATGATGGCAATGGCTTTTTGGAGCCTATCTTCTTTTTGATGCAGGTCCTCGAGATCGGGTACCATCTCGAGGCTTGGTTGATGCGGTGGTCTCCGACCCAAAATGTCATATAGTGGTGTCAAGTGTATGACACGGTTACGAAATGACCGAGGCGATCCCACCATCACGTCTTCCCAAAGTGATAAAAGTTTTGGCTAGTATTTTTAATCAGCCTTTGATGCAGGCGGATCATCACCGATTTTTTCATATATAGGGCCGTCTTCGCCCTTTTGAAGATTCCACCATTCTGAGTAGTTATCCTCTTTTCCTGTATTAGGTCCTCCACCATTTAAGTATTGATTCTCTTACCCAAATTCCTGCTCCAATTCTCTAGTTTTACCACAGTCATGACTGCTACATCAGGATCCGTTCGGTAAGGAGGGGAGAGTTCTGCCTCCAGTTTTTGCTTTGTTGGCAGAGCGCCGCTGATTCCAGGTGGGCTTGCCTCAGGGCATTTTGCTTTAAAAGGGGACTTCTCATCAGAAAGGTCTCCCAATGCTCAGGGTCAATATGAGCATACCTTGAAGTTTACTTCTTTGATAGGAGATGGACACCTTGGGTTAGTGAGGAAAGATTGTGGATGGGGGAAAAGGTAGTACTACAGATACCTTCCCCGGAAGAGAGTATCACGGACCTACCGAGGGGTTTTTGAATGTGTACACGTATCCTTTCATGCTGGGCCCCCTTGATAGGTTTGTGCTTAACTTCTGTCGGAAGTATTAGGTCACCTTGGTGCGGATTCACCCGTTATTTTGGCAGATAATATTGATGATGAGGTTTTTTGCAGAGAAGGGATGGCTTGAATTCACGCTCAGTTATCTTATCAGGGTGTACCAGCTTTTTCATCATCGAGGTCTGCTAACCTTACAATATCGATCGACCATGCCTTTCATTGTTGATGATGAAGAAGATAGAGATCGGGAGTGGATGAGCCGATTCGTCTGAGTATGGACTGTTGATATTATGCCCGTGGAGTTTATGCCATTCCTTGAGGAATGGAATTTTAAACGAAAGTGTACACTTGTGCCTTCGTAGTTTTCTAATTATGGCAAAGGTGGGTTCCATAAATGCGCCTTTCTCTCTTCTTCTGCAGCAACTTCACGGATGTCGTACGAGGTCCCTGATATGCTGGATTGGGCTCAGGAGTTGGCGACCCACTCGACTTGTGATGAGCGTAAGTGGCGAGCTTTGTCTACGGGTAGACGTGAAGCAAAACATCACAGTATGTGCTGTGCAATTTGTTCCCTCCCCTTTTTTCATTTGGAAAGGCACTTTCTCTTTCTGTGTACTAACACTGTTATGTAGACATCGGGGAGTCTTTTGAGTTGAGGTCGTTCCCTCTCAAAGAGGGAGAAGGATTGTCAGCTTCTAGGCCAAAGAATGATAACAATAAGCAAGAAATGCCTTTGCAGGGTGACAGTGCTCAAAGAAAGGATAACCTAGACCGAGGGCTCGGAGAGGATGTACTAACCGACCATGTTGTGCTCGTGATTTTTGGTTTTGGAAAGGTGGTTTTTCCTTTGCTGCCATCTTTTTTTCCCATCAAAGGTACTTCGAGTCATGAGGGTCATTTGATGCCGATTCTTTCTCCTATCAAAGGTACTTCGAGGGATACTCTAAACCTAGGATCGTATACACCGAGCAATTGTATCCCCACTAGGGTCAGTTCTTCCGAGGCTGAGGGAGTTGGATTAGTAGATGTGTGCTCGACCTTTGAGGAAGCTCAGCAGCTTCACTCTGCGGTAAGTTTTGGCACAGGCCTTTTGAGTTTCGCGCCTTCCCTTTCTTCTTGAATTTTCTTTTGCAGGCCTTTGACAAGCTTAAGTCCGAGCTACTTCGCTATGAGGCTATGCTGCAAAAATCTTTGGATAGGGAGAAATCCTTAGGATCCTTTTTGATGAAATGGAAGTCGAGTTGGCACGCTTACGGTATGAGGCGAATCGAAGCTTGAATTATGAGAGCTACCTGAAAGAGCAGGTAGTTTTTGTTCCGAGTGAGTGTGTGTTCATTTTTCTAGCTCCCGAGGCTAATGTTTCATTTATTTCAATTGCAAAAAAAGACGGGGGACCTAGAGCGCCTTCGAAACGAAGCTGGCTGAGCCAATCGCGAGTATGATAAGTTAAAGGCTCATATGGACGTTCAGGCTTCAGCGAGAAAGGGTGCTCTAGCTAAAGCCTTCGCCTTTGAGGTTCAACTTTGCTTAGCTCATGATAATAGCTTTTTTCGAACAGATATGATTACAATTCTCGAGTCTGAGCTCTTGAAGATAAAGGTCAAGGTTGTGGATGCCCGGGCTGAAGCCGTAATGAGCCGAACCAAGGATGACCAGAAAGTGGCGGTCTATTTGAATGACGCTGCCGACGCTCAAGCTGAGCTGAGAAAGACTCTCGACCGTGAAGGTAGGAGCAAGGAATATGCTCGGTGTAAGTCTCAAAGGGAAACCCTCGAGGAGATCTATGCTAGGGGCTTTGACCTGTCGAAAGAGGTGAAGCGGGCGAGGGAGGACGAACATAGTGCTAAGTCACTTCTGTCCAATGCCGAGGATAGAGAGGATGAGGCCAGCAGGCCATATTCCCCAAGGGGGACGTAGATTTTCTTTTCTGATTCTGTATATAGTACTTTCAAAATACGTTGTAAATAGAGCTTGTGTTTTCTCGAATATATGTATAAAAGGAAACCTCGAGGCTTTATTTCTTCTGCATTTCTTTTTGCCTTGAATTTAGCCATATGAACTGGTCTTTGAGTTAAAAGGAATCCTTAGATTCATAGTATGGCCCTAAGGCTTATTGGGCTGAACCATAGGCTCTTATGCACTCGGTCGATACGACCTTTTAGTATAAGCCAGTGTTCGAGCTCTTATGCTTGTGCTCTTAGGCATGTTTAGTCAATTGTTTTGGGTTTAGTCTCCGAGTTGGTTTTTGACTCGAGCTCATTCGACCCTCAAGTTTTTTAATTTCAAGCTGGCCCTTAGGCTCTTAAGCGTTGGGTCGGTACGACCTTTTTTGTGGACTAGACATAGTGGCTCTTACGTTTTGGGTTGATGTGACCTTTAATATAGGCTGGCGATAATGGATCTTACGCTTTAGGTCGGTACGACCTTTTATATGAGCTGGCAACAGTGACTCTTACGCTTTAGGTCGGTACGACCTTTTATGTGAGATGGCGACAGTGGCTCTTACGCTTTAGGTCGGTAAGGCCTTTTATATGAGCTGGCGATACTGGATCTTACGCTTTAGGTCGGTAAGACCTTTTATGTGAGCTGGCGTCATTGGCTCTTACACTTTGGGTCGATGCAACCTCTAATATAGGCTTTATTTTTCCCTCGTTAAGGACTTTTTGAGATTGTGTCTGCCTGACTCTTCGACGGTTTGATAAAATCCTCGATTATGAGTTATTATATGGTGATGGACGAGCACCTAAGCAAGTTTGGCTCGGTAGCTAAGCATCTCCAAGCCTGTATTTAGGAGCTGACGTGGTCGAAGCTCTTTTGCATATATCGAGGGTCGCCTGTTTAACTGGTTCTTTTCAAAGTAGATTCAAAGTAATTGATGGCCTATGATTTTGTAGCGACAGTCGGGCATCCCTGAGTCACGTTGGTTTGGCTGGTACAGCCTTGTGACCATAGTTATTTGTGTTTAGTCAGAGCCTTTTCGTCCCGAGTGAAGTAGTTTCGGTGTCTATATCGAGGGTATGCCTTTTTAGGGATCTTACAAGTTTGATATATAGCCTTAACTTTGAGGTCGGGTTTATGCCTTTAGTATGGTCTTATAAGTTTTACATGCCTTGAGGTCTTACAGTTTTGGATACTTGGTATAAGTATGGTTCATGCCTTGCTTGAGGTCTTACAGATATTGTTGTTGTCTTATATAGGTCTTACGAGACCGAGTCTGTCCACTTGGGGTGTCATGGCCTCTAGTTTTTGGTAAGTAGGTGGGGGTGGAGATTGACGGCAGTCCCCGAGTCATTAAGGAATTCTTGTCTTGGGAGCCATTACTTGTAAACTTGGTATTGCCTCATTGAGAGCTTACGATTTTGGAGTTTTCGACCCAGAGGCCGTGTGATTTTTGATATTTTGACGCTAATCCTCGAGTGTTCGGGGCCCTTTTAGCTTTGGAGCCATTTTATGACTTTGATGTTGCCTCGTTGAGGGCTTATGAGTTTGGATATCCGACCCGGAGGTCATTCAAGTTTTGAATTGTTGACGCCAGTCCTCGAGTGTTCAGGCATTTTTGGCAGAGGAGCCGTTTTTTGCAAAAATTACCGAGCTTCTTTGAAATGCAAAATGCTTTTGAGAAGTGTTCTTTGATTACTTGGTACAAGCATACATATCTTTACTGTTAAGAGCTCAGTTATTCTATGTAGACATGGCTCGTTCGACCATCTGGCCCGTTACATTATCTTCCTATCTAGACCCTGTTCAGCACATCTTGGCTTCTCCGAGGAGGTGATCTTCCAAGGGGATGCCCCCCAATATTCGAGGTTGATTGAAAAAAAGCCTTAAATACTTTGTTGAGTATTTATTAGGTAGCATATAGATGTTGCCTCGTTAAAAACCTTGTTGGTAAAACCCTTCATGGGATAAAACCTGATCGAAGGAAAATAGTGCAACGTATGCTTTTTGGAACCTAAGGCCCTCGAGTTGGAAAGTGCTTTGCCATTTCGATTGGATACCTACACTCAGGTTAGTGTAGAATGTAACTTAAAGAAAGAAGGAGACGATCATACCTTAGTGCTGGCGCTGTTTCGAGCCCTGATATGTTTCAGTCGCTTATTGTGAGGACGCGGTACGGTCCTCTGCTTCGTTAGGTTGGGCTTAGCCGAAGACGTAGTTTGTTATCACAATTTTACTATTTGATTACCCTTTGGATCCTTCGAGGGTGGAGGTACTGGTGTTGGCATCACGTCGTGCACTGCAAACATTTCTCTTGCTGCATGATGTTCCTCGTAGATGGTTTTAATGCCATCCTTTGTCGGGAATTTCATCATTTGATGGAGGGTGGATGGTATTGTTCTCATGAAGTGTATCCACGGACTTTCGAGCTAGTTATTGTACCTTATGTCTCCTTCGATGACGTGGAATTTGGCATTTTGGATTGTACTGGCCATGTTGACTGGGAGGGTGATTTCCCTTTTCATTGTCTCGCTCACCAAGTTGAATCCATTGAGGAATCGAGAGGCGGGCATGATTTGGTCAAGAAGTCTGAGCTGCTCTACCACCCTCGACCTGATAATGTTGGCTGAGCTACCTACATCCACAAGTATACGTTTAATTTGAAATGTATTCACAAGGAAAGAGATTACCTGTATCGTTATGAGGCTGAGTCAAGGTCTCGATGTCCTCATCGCTGAATGTAAGAGCGTCCTCGGGTATGTAACCCCGAGGTCGCTTTTATCTGGTGATGGATATTTTAGTTCTTCTCGTCATGTGCTCCTGTGGGGCATCGATGCCTCCCAATATCATGTGGCTGACATGTTGTAGCTCATTTGTTTTGATCTTCTCTGTCGCCTCTCTTTCCTGGAACTGATTTTTGGCCCGATCGCTGAGGAATTCTCGGAGGTGACCTTTCCTGAGTAGTAAACCTACTTCTTCTCGGAGCTGATGGCAATCCTCGATCCTGTGGCCGTGCGTGTTGTGAAATTCACACACTAAATTATGATTTCTTTGCGAAGGATCTGATTGCACATGCCTATGCCACCTGGCATCTCTGATTTTACCCATGGCGAACACGATGTCTGATAGGTTAACATTGAAGTTATATTCTGACAAGCAAGGTGCCTCCGTCGGCCTTGTGTACCTATCAAAACCAACTCTGCTGACAAGTCCCAGAGGATTCTGGCCTCGGTCCATCCTTTGATCATTGCAGGGTATGTTGTGCCTCGGGGCATTTCTTCTATCTTCAGTGTATGGTTGGTGTCTTTCCTTGTTTGGCTTTGGCTCCTTTGTGAAGCCTGCTAGGATATATCGAGCCCGAGGGGGCTCCTAGTTGGTCTTCTTCGATCCTGATCTTTGACTGGTATCAGTTGTGAACGTTCGACCAGGTCACGACAGGATACTCGACTAGGTTCTACTTTAGTTGTTTTGAAGCCACCAAGATTCATTCATTCAAACCTTGGGTGAAGGCCTGTACTGCCCAGTCATCAGAGATTGGTGGTAGTTTCATTCGTTCCATTTGAAAGCGAGACACAAAATCTCACAACATCTCGTCCTCCCTTTGCTTGATTTTAAAGACGTGGAATTTCCTTGTGGCCACCTTGATGGCCCCGGCGTGTGCCTTTATGAAAGAATCTGCCAGCATGGCAAATGAGTCTATAGAGTTAGGAGCTAGGTTGTGATACTACATCATGGCCCTTTTCGAGAGTGTTTCCCCAAACTTCTTTAGCAGGACGGACTCGATCTCGTCATCTCTTAGGTCGTTGCCCTTCACTGCACAAGTTTAAGCAGTGACATGCTCTTTGGGGTCCGAGGTTCCGTTATACTTCAGAAGGCCGGGCATTCTGAACTTCTTCGAAATGGGTTTCAGAGTAGCTTCCTCTAGGAATGGCTTTTGTATAAACTTCTTTGAATCTACAACCTTCAAGACCGGGGGTGCGCCCGGGATTTGGTCGACCCTAGAGTTGTAGGTCTCTACCTTCTTATCATTGGTTTCTATCTTTTTCTCACTGTTGATACCTAATTTTTTTCTATATATTTTTAATATGCAAAATACTTTCAAAATAGCATATATATTCATATATAAGTGTGTCCAAATGTTTTATCATTTTTCCTTATTTTTAAAATATTTTTAAACCAATTTATTCCCCCTATTTTATTCATTAAAAACCCCAATAATATTTTCAAAATTGTCATTTTTGGTGATTCATTTATTGAATTCTCATATTTATGCTAAAATATGGCTAAGATATTTTTGCATATTTTTACAAAGTTATTTAGTATTTTTAAAGCTAAATTGCATATAATTGCAATATAGCTCTTTTAGGTTTAATTGCGTTTATATCTATAAAACAAATCGAGTACAGTATTTTTAATTTGATAGCTATGTACTATAAATCGTTTTAGCACCTTTAATTTATTTACAAAAATTATTTTATTATTTTTCTTATAAATCAAAATAGGAAAACTGGCTATTTAAATGTTAGCCCCATTTTATTTCGATTGTAGCCTAAATTGAACCCCAATTTGAATCCCAAATACCCTGACCCAATTCCTATTCAAACCAACCCACAACCCATTTAAATGACCTACATGGACTTCCATTTAATCCCAGCCCTTGATCATTTATATCAACGGCTCCCATTAATCTTTTCCTAATTAAACCGAAAGACCCCCAAACCATTTTCATTCTTCATAATCTGCCGCCTCCGAAACCCCTCCTCTCCCAAATTCTCTCTACAACCCCATCAAACCCTAGCTGCCGCCACCCTAATCTACCCTAATCCATGGCCTTCCGAGGTCATCGAAGTCCTGTATCATCCTCTCATGGCTTCTATGTGTTCGTTTCTATGGTCTCATGACCAGATCCTGAAGGAGTTTTGTCTAGTCTTTGCTCGATGACTGTTCTCTGATTGTCTTTGACCTTTCTCTGGCCAGCCATGGCTATTCGAGTCATTCTTTTGAATCTCCTTCTTAGATCGATGGTTTTCAAGGCCTTTCTCATCATTTGGGGTTCTTCTGAAACCCTAATCTCTAAGGTTCTTTTGAATTCTTTTAGATCTGCTTCAGATCTATGTTTGCTTTGAAATTCTAAGCATTTTTCTCAAAGTTTCTTTTAAAACTCTGCTTTCCAAACTCTTTATCTTTTCCGATTAGGGTTTTCTTTTTAAGTTATTTCGAAACTTTTCTCTGATTTTCTGGACATATTTTGCTATGTTTGCTTATATCATTCTTCTACCTGGTTTGCATGTGAAAAACCCTAATTTCTGTTGACTGTTTATTAGACGAATGCTTGTTTATTTGAGTTTAGTCTGATTCGCGTGTTTATCCTCTTTTAAAACTCTACTATTGTTGAAAATCCTATGGCTTTGGGTCTGAGACCATTCGTTTAAGTACATGACTCGATTTGAAGTTCTTTATTTCAAAATCTCTTATTCCTTTGTGTGATTCATCTAATTCTGGATTTCTATCTTATCTAAAACTCGATTATGCTCAAAACCCTAATTTTTCAAAGGGGGTTTCTTCACCTGCTACTGTGAGATCTTCGCATGCTTTGATATTCTATGTTTCTTCGCTACTGATTCGATATGACCTGACCTACATGACTATCATGCTTCGAATGTTTGCTGTCTGCTAACTTTGTGCTATTATTTCATGCTGTTTTTTTTGCCAATAGTTTGGCCCCGCATGTCTAGTGTTTGTGCACTATATTTATGTGTTGAGTTTCCTTCTTTGATTGACCTTCAATTTTGTGACTAATTTCAAACTTTTACTTTGTGAAATTCTAATTTCACTCGTCTGTTAAGGTTAATTAATTTCTTTTCCTGTCTTGCCTTACTGAATTCTTTCCAAAATTAGTGTATTTCTGTACCTAGACTTGATTGCTTAGTTAATGCTTTGCTACTTCTTTTATGGCAACTATCAGCCTGATTACAAATTGATTTATTTCCTTATTTTGAACCTGTCACTGCCCGTTAAGCAAGCGATCCCTTAATTAATGGCAATCACTTGTATAATTGATTCTGAATTGTGATTGTTTCCATGTTTGTAGCTTATTACTTCTCTTTTACGCGTTTTTAGAAAGCTATAAATACCCTATACTTCTTTCTTTCAAAACACGAACACAAGGCATAAAATACTTGAGTTCAGACACACACTCTACTAAATCTCTCTCTTTTATCTGTTACTACTTGTATTGCTGCCTTACCTAGCCGGCTAAAAGCCAAGGCTAGGCTATGGGAAACTTGCTTATTTTTTTCTCTGCATCTGCATTTTATTGGTATGTTCTAATTAAGCTTATGTACCAACAATAACATGCTTATTTACTGTCTCTCGCATCCTTGTTTGTCTATTGTTTGTATTTAACCCAGTACCATTATTAAACATGATGTAATTTCCCCTTTTTCTGTTCTGGTTTAAAGTATCATGACTTGTGGATCCTAAATCCCTACCCCAATGTGTTTAATACTTGTGGTTGTTTTGGGGCATGACAGCATTGGACATTGCTGTGCATGACCCAAACCTGATCTCCTGGGATCATAACATCCATGTTTCCTATAGATGTTGTGTATTCTGATTGGTTACAGGCATTTTAGCACCTCCCATTGTTTTGAATGCCCAAAGTTAACCCATGCCTAAGTACATGGGTCCTTGCAATGGATTCCTAACCCCTGACCCCTTGTATGAAGTCATTAACTCTATGAAATGCTAATGGTTGTCTCCCTATCACCCTTTCCCCTCTCCTTTATTCCCTCAGTTTTTTTTTCAAAAAGAACTTTGTTCCTGCACTTTCACTATCTTCTTAGAACTTAAGGTCTCCCCCTCCCCATGTGATTCTTGCGTTGGGACCTATGAGCTCCCTCTGAACTTGAACGCATAAGAGCTGGCATTTCCACACTACACTCATCTCTATTCTGGTTATGTAACTTGTATGTGAGCACTACCCAGGGTCTCCTTGAGACCCTTAGGGAACTTTGACACACTCAAGTCTGAGAAAGGCTTTGGATCAATGGCATTTGAGGTGGTTTATAACTCAGAGAGGAAGTCAAGAATTAGGCTTCCTCTAGTTGTAACTTTTCTTTGTACTTTTCTGATGTAATTCACTACTGGGTCTGTAATAATTTTTGTAATAAACACTGGGGTTGGCTAGTGAAAAGGGTTAGGAATTATGCATGCTTGAGGGTAAATATCATGTCTATAGGACTTAAGATTCTGCATGTTTAATTTTGCAATTTAGAAATCATGCCTATAGGACTTGAGATTATGCATGTTTAATTCTGCAATCTAGAAACCATGCCTATAGGAACTAAAAATGGCCACAATAGAAATCATGTCTATAGGATCTATTGTTTTAGGTTATGCATGTTTAATTCTGCATTTTAGATACCATGTTATTAGGATCTATATGGTTAAAATCTGATATCATTAAAATTACTATCCTTTTGTAGAAATCATGCCTATAAGGATTCCCAAAGTAAGTGAAAAATCTAGTTCGTTTCTATTCACATTCAGTGTTAGATATCATGTCCATAGAGTTTAAAATCAGCAATAATAGATACTATCGCCTGCAGAATCTGAAACTATCTATTTTAAAACTTGCTTATTCTGAATCAGTTTTAAATAATCTAATTTCCTTATTTAACGAGGTCTAGCAAGCATGCCTATAGGGTCTCAAACAATTCGTTTAAAAGTTATTCTGCTTTGCCACACTTCTAAATCAGTAAATAGATACTATGTTCCTAAGAGTTCACCCAAACAATTAGGCAAGCCTTAGGGTAATAATAATAAAATTGAATCCGCCTTTGTGAAATTGCTATAACCAGCAGGCAGGCCAGATTCGGACTTCTTATCTGAGTTATGTATTAAGGTGGTCTGCTTCAACAATTGAATCCCCCTCGTCTTTAGTATTTTTTAATCAAACCCTAAATGTATGTGCAAGTCATGCTATTTATGTGTTTGTTTGAGGAGGTATACATGAGCCTTTACTTGTTTACATGTTTCCCTTAACATGCCGTATTATTTGTTTTGTATGTCGCCTTAGATTTTTACCTTTTCAAACCAAAATCAGCCTAATTCTCCCCCCTTTAGGAATAGCAGTTCTAAATTCCTTTGGGATTGATAGGAATGGGACGGGTATTAGCAAGCAATAGCGTTCGAGACGACGGGTATTAGCAAGCAATAGCGTTCGAGACCAATCCGCATTTTAGTACCTTAAACGGAGTGGGAAAGGTAGATATGGATATGATGACCGGTGCGTTAATACCACGTGTAGCCCCTCTTTTGGGGAGTGATTACCGGGTATTGTATTGATGTGATCCATAATTTTTAATAAACCTAGGACCCCCTTCCTTTATCTTACCTTTCTTTTAAAAGCATTGCAATTCCTTGTTTAAAATCAGCCTTAATTACTCTTTCATACTTTGTTTACTTTTGAACGGTTGTTTATTAAAATCTCCTCTTATTTGAGCCTTATTTGCTTATATGTCAATTGAACCAAATTCACAAAGAACTATCTAGCCGGGAACTACACTAGTTGATCTTGAGGGGTGCCTCACACCTTCCCCTTAGGATAATTGCAAGCCCTTACCTTATCTCTGATTATCAAACGAACTTAGAATTAAACCCTGTAGGTGTCCTAATTCACCATAAATCATTAGGTGGCGACTCTTCGAAGAAACCCAATTACAAACAGGAATGAGTTGTCTTATACCTAAAATGTCATTAACCTGATTCTCCCGGCGTGAGGAGGGAAAAAAGAGGGTGCGACACTCACCCAACTCAATCCTCTTTGTTAGGTCCTCGAGCATATTTATGAGGGTGGGGTCGGTTTCCAACCCGTTGTTGCTTGATCTTCTGTTACTTGCTCGGCTGGGGAAGATGTTCCCGGTGTTACCGTGCTGGGAGTTTTCTGGTGACTTTACAATTGAGAAATTGCCAATTGTTGTGCCTGTAACATTTCAAAAATAACGTGAATGCTAACCTGTCGTTCCTCCCGAGATGGGTTTTTTGGACCTCCCGAGATGGGTTTTTTGGACTTCTTGTTGCTCTACTTGATGTACGCTCTTGTTGGTATGGGAGCTTATATCGACGTGTTGGGCATCGCGCGAGACCACGTACACGGGAATTGGTTCTGGTGCGTTCCTAGGGTTTTGTGGTGGTACACCAACACCTGGAATATTAAAAACATTCTCTCGATGGTCCTCAATATTGTTTTTTTCACCTCCATTTACTGAGTTAGACATTTTGACCTGAAATCGAAGATCTTGGACAAGAAAAAGAGTGAAATATAACTTGCGTTATGTAGTAAAACCAGCAAGAAAATAATCACTATTATTTTTAGCCCCACAATGGGTGCCAAACTGTTTACTGTGAAAATAGTAATAACAATTAAATTTGATTATGAGGTTCTAAAAATACGTGATCTATTTTTATGCTAGTTATTAAGCAATGGATACTAAGTAAAGGGTTAGAAATTGGAATTATAGCTTAGAGGCAATATGATAATCGAACTAAACAGTTGGAGATCGGGGGCCTCGAGCTACCATTTATAGGGCCTCGGAGTCGAGCTGGATAGCCGACTTGGAGCAGTCAAGATGGGGATAACAGTTATGAGAGCTATGATTATGGATCTTTATGATCAATGATAAGCAATAAATGAAGAACAATAAATAGCACACAATGAATACAAGCAATAAATGAAGTAAGAAAATCAAGATAATGTGTTAGAGAGCAGAGAGAATGTGTGCATTTAGTATTGAGCCTCAGATGTTTACAGAGTGACAAGGATACCCTTTATATATGAGGGGGAATCCCAACATAGTATTGTATATGGTCGGAGGGTCCAATTTCTAGTCATTAAGGCACTTCGAAAGATCACCTCAAAGGCTCGAGGCCACGGTCGAGTATCCTCCCTCGAGGGTCGTCGACACTCAACCTCGGGGAAATAATGATCACGGTAATGGTAGAAATGGGGAGTTCCCAAGGCACACGGCTAGGACTGACAGAGCCTAGCGGACTACACTAAACATGGATCAGGGTGTCATCCAGTTGTCCCATCTACGCATCTTTGTCATTAATGTATTTTGTACTATGTTGAGATTCCCCTCATATATAAAGGGGATCCTTTACATTTTGTAAACACCTGTTGGTTCAGTCGCTCCACATGAAATATACATGAACATACTCTCTTGATATTATTGCTTCCATTTATTATCTCATTGTTGTTCATCATTTATTGCTTATTATTGGCCACAAAGAGACTTTGTTGATTTCATTATAACTATTAGTCATACTTAGATCACCTTCGATAGCTCACAATTGAGCTCCGGAATCGACCTCGAGACCCTCGAATCGACAAGCTCGAGACCCCAATTGTTAACCTATCGGTTTGTTTATCACCTTAATCCTTACTCTAATCTCTTTTCTAAATCTCACACATAGCATCAACTGCTTAACAACTAGCACAAAAATAGATCACGTATTTTTAGAGTCCCAAAATCAAATTTAATTGTTATTACCATTTCACGGTAAACAGTTCGGCGCCCACCATGGGGCTAAAAATAATAGTGATTATTTTCTTGCTCGTTTCATTACACAATGCAATTTATCTTTCACACCTTTTCTTGTCCAAGATCTTCAATTTCAGGTCGAAATGCCTAGCTTACTAAATAGAGTTAAAAACGACAATCTTGAAAACTACAAAGTGAATGGTGTGGCTGCTCCAGGTGTTGGTGTGCCACTATGAAACCTTCAGAATGCACTAGGACCAATTCCAGCGAATGTGGGTTCACGCGATGCCCAACAGGTTGATATAAGGTTGCATACCAACAGAAGTGTGCACCAAGGGGATCCACAAGATGCTCAAAAAACCCTAACCAGGGAAGAACGGGAGGTTAGCCTTCATGTTATTTTTAAATTTACAGGCACAAAAGCTAGCTATTGCTCAGCTGCAAACTCACCAGAAAACTCCTAGCATAATAGCACTTGGGACAACTCCCCCAGCCGAACTGGTACCAGAGAGATCGAGCAATAACGGGTCGATAGCCGATCCCGTCATCGTAAAGATGCTGGAGGACCTCACCAGAAGGATTGAATCGGATGAGAAAATGACAAAAGCCAATGATAAGAAGGTCGATACTTACAACTCCAGGGTCGACCAAATTCCAGGAGCACCCCCGATCTTGAAAGGTGTGGACTCAAAGAAGATCGTACAAAAGTCATTCCCATAAGAAGCAGCCCCGAAATCCATTCCAAAGAAGTCCAACATGCTAGATCTTCATAAGTATAACGGTACTTTAGACCCCAATAAGCACGTTACCGCTTACACTTGTGCAGTAAAGGGCAATGACTTGAAGGACGATGAGATCGAGTCCATCTTGCTGAAAAAGTTCAGAGAAACACTTTCTAAAGGGGCAATGATGTGGTATCATAACTTGGCCCCAAACTCTATAGACTCATTTGCCATGCTGGTAGATTCCTTCATAAAGGCGCATGCCGGGGCCATCAAGCTGGCCACAAGGAAATCCGACATCTTACAAGCAAAGGGAGAACGAGATGTTACAAGAATGTATATCTCGCTTTCAAATGGAACGAATGGAACTACCACCAGCCTCAGACGACTGGGAGGTACATGCGTTTACTCAAGGTCTAAATGAGTGAAGCTTGGTGGCTTCGAAGCAACTAAAAGAGAATCTGGTCGAATATCCCGTCGTGACCTGGTCGGACATCCACAACCGATACCAATCAAAAATCAGGGTCGAAGATGACTAGCTGGGAGCCCCTTCGGGATCATTATACCCAAGCAAGCTCCTGGTGAAGGAGCCAAAGCCAAACAAAGAAAGATATCAGCCATATACTGAAGACAGAAGGAATGCCCCAAGGCGTAACCCACCTTGCAATGATCGAAGGATAGACCGAGGACAGAATCCTCGAAGACTCATCAATAGAGCCAGATTCGATAGGAACGCAGGGCCAGCGGAGGCACCTCGCTTATCAGAATACAACTTCAACATCGATGTGTCAGACATCGTGTCCGCCATTAGTAAGATTAGAGATGCCATATGGACCAGGCCTATAAAAATAAATCCTTCACAAAGGAACCATAACTTAGTATGCAAATTTCACAACACGTACGGACACAAGACCGAGGATTGATGAAAACTCCAAGAGGAAGTGGCCCGGTTACTCGAAAATGGTCACCTTCAGGAATTCCTCAGCAACCGAGCCAAAAATCAATTTGATTAAGAGAAACAACCAAAAAGAACAATGCGGACAAGCTGCAACATGTCATCCACACAATCTTTTAAGAAAATGGCCACTAGCTGAAAAATAAAAGTCTCGACCAGCAGAGGGACTAAGAAATAAACAAATAATATGATAGCAACCACGAGACATGCTCTCGGCTGTATCCAGATAAAGGACCATACCGCATCCTCCGAATGAATGCCAAGGTTCAGAAGTGCTATCGCCACTCAAGTATAACCATCTCCCTTTTCATTTTATATTTCATGCTAACCTTTGTGCAGGAGCCCGACCGAAGTACTCAAAATGCTAACCCAGATCGAAGACCATAAGGTTTTAAAGCATCTGTTGCACTCTTTTCTTTTGGCTGAGTTTTATCCCGAAAAGGGTTTTACCATCAAGGTTTTTAATGAGGCAACATCTGCATGCTACCTAAGGAACACTCAACAAGTATTCGAGGCTTCTTTTTATCAACCTCAAACACTAGGGAGCATACCCCTGTAAGGCCACCCACTCGGAAAAGCCAAGACACGCCAAATGGGGTCCCAATAGGAAAATGATATACCGGGCCAAACGGTCGAACGAACAGTGTCCGTATAGCCGGGCCCCCAATGGCGGAAACATGTATACTTGTACCAAGTAATCAAAGAATACCTTTTGTCAAAGCATATCACACTCCAAAAGAAACTCAACATTTTTGCAAAACTGATTCCTCCATCAAAAACGTCCCAAACACTCGAGGACTGTCGTCAACAATTAAATATCTGAACGACCTTCGGGTCAGGACTCCAAACTCATAAACCCTCAACGAGGAAACATGAAAATCACAAAATGTCTCCAAGGTCAAAAGTGTCCCAAACACTCGGGGACTGGCATCAAAATCTCAAAAATCGCATGATCTCAGGGTCGGAATCGCCAAAATCATAAGCCCTCAATAAGGCAATACCAAGTTTACAAGTAACGGATCCTAAGCCAGAATACCCTCAATGACTCAGGGACTGTTGCCAATCACCGTTCATTAAAAAACCCGAGGCCATAAGACCCCAAGCGGGCAGACTTGGTCACGTAAGACCTACATAAGGCAGCAACAATATTTGTAAGGCCTCAAGCATGGCATGAACCATACTTGTACGAAGTATCTAAAAATTTTAAGACCTCAAAGGCATGAAAATTTTGTAAGAACTTACTAAAGGCATAAATCCGATTTCAAAGTTAAGGCTATATATCGAATTTGTAAGACCCCTAAAAGGCATACCCTCGATATAGACACTAAAACTACTTTATAGGGGATCAAAAATGGCTCCGGCCAAGCATAAAAGACTACGGTCATAAGGTTGTACCAGCCAAACTAATGCGACTCGGGGACGCTTGACTGTCATTATAAAATCACAGCCCTTCAATTACTTCGAATCTACTTCGAAAAGAACCGTTTAAATATGATACCCTCGACATAGGCAAAAGAGCTTTGACTATGTCAGCTCCAAATCACAGGCTTCGAGATACTCAGCCTCTGAACCAAACCTCCTGAGTTGCTTGATCATCGCCACATAATGACTCGTAATCGAGGTTCTTCTCGAATCGACAAAGAATCAGGAAAAAATTATTTCAAAAAGTCCACAACGAGGGAAACCAAAGCCATTGTTGCCAACCCATACAAATCCAAAAACTTGAGGGTCGAATGAGATCAAGTTGAAACCCGACTGGAGACTGAACCAAAAATAGTTAACTAAATATGCCTAAGAGAAAGGCATAAGAGCCATTGTCTCCAACCCACACAAAAGGTCGCTTCGACCCAAGGCGTAAGAGCCATTGTCGCCAGCCTAATGAGCCTCAGGGCCACACCTAAAAGGTCGCATTGACCAAGCGCATAAGAGCTTATGGGCCAGCCTAATGAGCCCTAAGGCCATATTACAAAGCTAAGTATTCCTACCAACTCAAAGGCTAATCGATCTGGCTAAAATCTAGGCAAACAGAAACCTAGAAGATACAAAAACCGCGAGGTTTCCCCATTATACACACATGTAATAAAATACAAGCTCCATTTACAACATACTATGAAAGTACTATATACAGAGACAGAAAAGAAAATAAACATCCCCCTTGGGGACTATGGCCCGACGGCCCCATCCTCTCCATCTTTGGCATCAGACAGAAGGAACTTGGCATCGTATTCCTCCGCCTTAGCTTGCCTGATCTCTTTCGAAAGATCAAAGCCCCTAGCATAAATTTACTCGAGAGTTTCCCTTTGAGATTTTCACTTCATGTACTCTTTACTACTGCTCGCGTGACCAAGGGTTCTCCACAGCTCAGCACTAGCAGCAACAATGCTCTTTAAATAGGCCGCCACTTTATGGTCTGCCCTAGTGCCGCTCATTACAGCCTTGGCTCGGGCATTCACCACCTCGACCTTTGCCTTCGAAAGCTCGGACACGAGCCTTGCAATCATGTTCGCTCGTGCAGAATCATTCGCACGAGCGTTCCGTACTTGCATCTCAAGGGTAGAAGCCTTAGCCAAATCACTCTCCTAGGCCGTAACTTGGGCATCTACATGAGCCAGCAGCTCGTTAAACTCACATTTAGCCCGGCCAACTTCGCCCCAAAGTCATTCCAGCTCCTCTTTTTTGCTCTCCAACTAAAATATTAAAATATTAATCTTCGAAAATGAAAGGAAGAGAATACGTCAACATGAAATACAGGATACATGTCTTTCGAGGTGGCTCTCGCAGCTCCGGCTTTGATCTGCCTCACACTGCAGGGGTACCAGCTCGCTTTCCTTTCTTACAAAAACAAGATTAAAGGATTTCTCCCTATCCGAAGCTTTCTGCAACCTAGCCTCATAGTAAAGCAGCTCGTACTTAAGCCTGTCAAAGGCTTGCGAAAGAAAATTCAATAAGAAAGGAAGAGTATGAAATCAGAATAATCTTATGTTGGCTACTGGATCTTACCATAAAGCCGAGCCGCTTATCCTCACCAAAGGCCAAGCCAATATTCGATGGCTTAGGGTCCCCTGAAGAGCCATTGGTAGGAAAAGAAGAAGGCACCACGTGCTCCTCACTCTTCAAAGTACACTCAACAGAAACGGGGAATGTTCTTTCAAAAATGGAGGCCTCTGAAGTCGGATAATCAGCCGAATAATCTCTTTTGAACCTTTGAGAAGGACTCACCCTGCTGCGAGCCTCCTCACACCCCGGATTCCTTTTTCATTTATCATCGACCCTCGACCCCAAGGTGCTGTCTCTTCTCCTCCCCTATGGGGCATCGTCTCATCTCGGAAAAATCTCCAATACCTACGGCAACTAAGTTAGTACGTGAAAAAGAAAAGTACCATTTTGGGAAATAAGCCACCAAACACCTACCATGATGATTTTCCTCCCATCTCCTCTTGGACAGGTCTCGCCACCTGCGCTTGTCATAAGTCGAACAAGATGGCAGCTTACAAGACATTCGGCCAAATCAGGGACCTCGTTCGGCAACCAAGGAGTCGCTACAAAAACTAAATAGAAAAAATGTCGTTATGGGTCCTGCCTCCGCTATAGACAAAATGATAAAAGTATAGGTAGGCCACTTACGTGTGAAATTCCATTTCTACCGAAATGGCCGAAACTCTCCAGGGATGATACCGACCGTCCGTGCTCGAATGAACCAGCTCATCCATCCTCAGTCCTCATCCTCTTCTCCATTAATGGCAGGGGATCAGGTGGATTGACACTGTAGAGTAATCAAACCCTGATAACGCAACAGCCGATATAACCTAATGAGATGACTGAGGGTGAAATTGAGCCCAGCCTTATCTGCAAAGTACTTTATCGTCTATGCTATCTTCCAAAGGGATGGGTGGGCCTGTGCCAAGGTAACCTGATATCTCCGATAGAACTCAAGAACGACCCGGTCGGGGGGACCCGACATAAAAGAATCCATATACATGCTCAAAAACCCCTCGACGTAGGTCATGATGCTATCCTCATAGAAAGGTACTTGTAGTACCACTTCTTCTCCCCATCTACAATTTTTTCTGATCATTTCGAGATGTTCCTCCCCTACTAATGAGATGAACCTCGATGCATGCTCCCGAGTCCTTGAATGTTGGAAGGTCTCTCCAACGTAAATCCTCTCCTAGAGACAAAGCACCTTGAGGCCCGCTCGCCATGCACCGTCGATGAACCACCAATCAGATGTGGAACAGAGGCAGAACTCCCCCTCTCCTTGATGGGCAGATGTCAACGTAGTAGTCATGGCTACGATAAAATAGGAAAAGGAGGGTATAGATTTGGGCAAGGATTTTGAGTTGAAATAGCATAAGAACTAGCACCATGGACCAAGTTCGATGGAAGAAATAGTTACTCAGAGTAGCAGAATCTCTATTTGAGGAGCAAGTGATTGAATATATAGGGGCAAAGCAGCGACTGCTCGCCTATGCAGAGGGGCAATTAATTCTAGCCATGGTAACATCACTTTTCCTTGGGAAATGTACTGGTGGGACCACCTTGAGGCTCCCTTTATCAGATAGTGTGAATATTGTTATCTTGCGAAATTTGAGAAGTATCGAGACCTCGAGGGCATCTTGCTATCACATCACCAACCCAAAAAAGCTATCGACCTAACTTCTATATATGACCCGATTTTGAGGGTCCCGATTACTCCAAGTAAGGGCTCCAAAGAGTTAATATTAAAAATTCGAAGAATAACCCCGCAAGAGCGATGACATACAAAGAATGGAAAGACTTCGAGCAGAAAAACTCTCTTGTATTGCCAAAATTATATTTACAAGGGGCGTGTTTACAAGACTCATTCCCCCGGAAGTAAGTACACAGAAAGAAAAAAGGAAAAAGCAAAGCCACACAAGCCTATTCTTCATTTCCACTTTCCTCTGAACCATCACTAGGAACCTCAACTAGAGCGACCAAGAGCGCTGATTTTCTCTCTAACTCTCGAGCCTCCTCAATCTCGGCTAAAAGATCGACACCTCTAGCTCTAACCTTCTCTAAGGCTTCCCTCCTCGCCTTTGAACAAGCTGTCGACGCCCCCTTTTTCCCCCTTCTAAAAGAAAGAAATAGGGTTTACGACATTATGGAAAAAACAACTCTTATTCCCTTTCGAGGAATCGGGTTATGGCATTTGAAGAGTCGCCACCTAATGATTATAGTGCATTAGGACACTTCAAAGAAAAAGAAGAAGATTTGAAAGAAAATCAAAGTTTGGGTAAGGGCTTGAGATTATCTCGAGGGGAAGGTGTTAGGCATCCCTCAAGATCCACTAGTGTGGTTCCCGGCCATGCTTAATTGTGACTTTAAAGGAGTATAAGAAAGCAAGTAAGGTTTACACATAATAGTTACAAATAAATTTGAAACTTCAAAAAGAAAAGGGAAGAATAGACAGCCTTTAGAAAATGAGTTGATGTAAAGAAATGAAAACACTTAAGGAAAAGAAAACAAAGGAGGTCCTAGGTTTAAATACAATATGGATCACATCAATGCAATACCCAGCAATCACTCCTCAAAAGAGGGGTCGCACGAGATATTAGCGCACCGGTCATCATATCCATATTCTACCCTTCCCACCCAGTTAAGGTATATAAATGCGGTTAGTCTCGTTACTTATTGCATGCTATTACCCGTCCCAACCTATCAGTCCCGGGGTATTAGGACTTCTAATCCTAAAAGAGAGGAAAGGGTTAGGGGCATATATGGGGTTTAAAAGGATAAAATACTAGTGGCGACAACCAAAACAAATAGCAAATAATAGGGAGTTGACAAACAAGCATATAAGGCTCACGTAAGACCCCTTAAATCAGACAACGCATGGTTTAGCATTCCTTGCACATACCGATTTGGTCTTTAAGTTAAATTTAACGACGGACGGACTAGTTTAACACATAGAGTTGGATAAAAAGTTGGCATTAGGCAACCCGGATCCAATTGTCAGAAATTGAGGTATTTTAAGCGAGTCATTTAGAAAAAGCACTTTTTTCAGAAAAGGACTTAATGCAGAAGAGTTTAAAACAGAAGATTGAAAATTGCAAAAGTTCAGAGATGAATTCGAGAATTAACAGACTGATTTGATTAAAACACAGGAGAACTGTAAAAAGAGTTTTAAGAAAAGGTGCAAATTTTTAAAAAGAAAGAGTTGAAAATCTATTTTGAAAGATAGCTTCGAGAGATGGATAGAAATTCAGCCAGAAGGTTTAAAGGCATTGTTTTAAAAGAAAGATGCAAGTTTGGAAAAAAATTTGAGATCATTACAGATTTATAAGAGTTTTAAAGCAGGCGGGTTTGGAAGAGTGGTACTAAAAACTTTTTATTAAGACGTTTTAAATGCTAGTTAACAAGGTTGTTATTTCTTAAACGCAGATTAGGCGAGTTTAGACTCCTATAGGCATGATATCTATATCTTGATTTTTTTTAAGACTTGTTACTATTATTGAACTGGTAAAGGAATGAGTATTCGATTACCCTACCGTTTGCCTAACGTTTATGCATTTCCTATAGGCATGATCTCTATATGCAACTTGTTACATGGATATTAAGTCTTATAGGCAGGATTTCTAATGATTTGCAATATGGCTGAATATTAAATCTTATAGGCATGGTATCTAGATGATCGAGTTAAAACGTTGAAAACCTATATACATGGTATCTTGGTGATTAAAAACATTAACCTATAGGCATTGTATCTACCCTTTGTGCAATAAAGTATCCCATGCCCTTTACTAATACTCCCCGAGTTCCTTTTTTACAAGATTATTATAGAACTAGAAGAAAGAAAGAAAACAATTAAAAATACATCACACCCTACAACTATATTCTAGCAGCCTAATTCGATCTTAATATCCAATAACATGTGTTTCACCAAATCCCGATTCCAGATTTCTAAGGCCTTCTCTCACCCAAAGTGTTTCAAAGTTCCAAGGAGCCTCAAGGACTCCGGGCAGTGCTTACACTCTGGATAACAATTGTTGTAACAGAATAGTGCAGTGTGGAATTGCCGGCCCTCAGGCATCCAAGTTCAGAGGGAGCTCGAGGGTCCCAAAACATGCCTTACCAAAGGGTGGCAGAACTTAGAAAAGTGAGAGAGGAGTTAGGGAGCCATAGCAGAGGGTGGTCATACCCAGCCATGGGCATAGACTGGCACACCCCTGACCATCTGCTTGGCCAACAAATAAAGAGCAGATTTTTAGAAGTCAAACTTGGGTCTGGATGGTGATTAGGACACCACCAAACCTGAGTTAAGGCTCAGCACATAAGGGGTAAAGGGAATGGGAATTGATTTGAGTAGAGGTTCAAGAGAACCTGATTCTAAGTCATGAGTGGCAATAATAGAATGCCAACATGACTCAGAATTGCACTCACACATAAGAAGGGGGTCAAAGGGACAGAGTACCACATAAGAAAGCATTTACAGAAACATGAAGAAAGCAAGAGGGCATAACAGACTTGAAGGTGCAGAACATAATGAAAGAGAGCATGACAAACTAAAAGGAGCATATAATGGATAATGCATAACAGAAGAAGGGAAATAAACACATAGTGTAGGAGGGTATTATTGAACTAGAAAGACATACCAGTTGCAATTTTAGTACAACAGAACAAGCAAAAGTAAGTAATCAGCCAGAACGTCAGCAAAAACAAACTCAGGACCTTCAGTAAGTGCTTGAGAGTTCAAGAGGAACTCAGGAGTATTTCAGATAGTAGAAGAGAGAGGAGCAGAGCACTTAGTAGAGAAAATAGAGAAAGTAATAGTAGAGAGAGTATTGGAAACTGTATAATATTCGAAGTGTTTTTAAAATCTGAAGTGGTTGTGTGTCGAATTTTGTTAGTGTGTTGAGAAAGGAGCATGTATTTATACTTGAAGTCAAGCAAGTAAGAAAGGAAAGAAAATAGTCAAGTATCAATTAGGATCAATCAATAACAAAGGTTCCTTTAATTAAGGAGTTCAAATTTGAACAGTAAAGGACAAGAAATATTTAAGGAAAGGGGATCAAATAAACACATTGTGCACAGCATACAAATAAGGGCGAATACATTTGGATCTTAATTAAGGAAAGGGAATTTTGATATACACGGTCAAGTTAATAAGGCAAGAAGTAAACTAATTAGCTCATAGTAATTTAGGGAATCAGAGATTCCCTAAGTCCCTAATGAACCAAGCCAGACAACAAGGGAATCGAGAGGTTCAAAATTAAATAAGGAAAGAATCAATCAAATTCACACAAGGAAAGACTGAAATCAATCCCCAAATCAAAGGTTATTCTGAGAAGGAAAATCTCACTATAAAGAGGGCATGAGATTTAAACATGCAAGGCTGGATTCAAACAATAGCAAAGTATCATGCAACCAAAGTATTATAGCTAAAAGAGAGTATCCGATGGCATGCGAGAGGTCAGATAAAAGGCCCTATAGGATTTTAGCAAAAATCAGAACCACAAGGAGAAACAAAGATGAACTTAGAAATTAGGGCTTTGAAATCAAACTAGTTCAAAGATGAGAAACAAACAAGTCACATACAAGCGGCCTCAGGGACTCGACTGAAACCCCAAATTCTAGGGTTTCTACCCTTAATCGAGTGTAGAGACGAAAGCAAATAAATCAGGCAAGAATAAGTTCAGAAAACCCCGAGGAAATAGAACTTTAAACATTTCAGGCAACGTAATAAGGGAACAAAATACTGTAAAAAACTCATAAAGAAATGGTAGAGGAAAGCATGGTAGAAGAAAACACATGGGAATCACAGTAGAAACACATAGGAGTTACAGCAGAGCAAATACAGTAAGAGTAACACATAGGAATTACAGTAAAATAAGTAAAATCAAAGAAACCCTAAGTCGGAGAAGATGAACAGTTTTGAAAGTACAGTTTTTAAAAGAAACCCAGAGGAATCGTTTGAAAACCTTAAAATAAACACAAATCTAGAGCATATCTAGAGAAATTAGGAGAACCTCGAAGGGATAGGGTTTCAGAAGAACCCTAGAAGCGAGAAAGGCCATGAAAAGGTCTGTTCCGAGTCGAATGAGTCAGACCTAGGCTCATAGGGCTAAGATATGCCGAAGTCAAGCCGAAGATAGCTGCGAAACTCAAATCGGCGGAGATTTGAGCAAAGGCCTTCAAGATCGAACCTTGAATCTTCAAGTAACAGGGGTATAAGGGCACATGGGGGTGAGTACAGGCCACCCAGGGCTTGGGATGCCATTGATTCCGGTGAAACAAGGTGGAAACCGACGGGATAGGGCTAGGGTTTCGGAGAGGGTTAGAGAGAGTTTGAGAGACGAAGGGATTTTAGGGGTGGCTGTTTGTGAGAAATGAATTAGGGTTAGGGTAGTTAGGAATTAAAAATGGAAAAAAGGAATGGTGGCCGTTGATCAAAATGATCAACGGCCTAGATTAAAAGGAAACGGCCGGGCGGGTTAAGTGAGTTGGGTTTGGGGCGGGTCAAAATTAAAACGGGTCATCTCAATTGGGTGGAATTGGGTTTTAAATTGAGGCTAAAATTGAAATATAAATGGGCAAGATTTTAAATAGCCACTTTCTTCCTTTTTTATTTAATTAAAATAGTTAAAAATAATTTAAAAACAAATTAAAAGCACTGAACTAGTTAATAATAAACAATAATCTAAAAATATTATGAATAATTTTATAATTGTAAAACCTTATTAATCGTAACATAGGCTATAATTATAATTTTATGCAATTTAGCTTAGAGATATCAAAATAAATTTATAAAAATATGCAAAAAATCACCTTAATTATATTTGGTGTAAATATGAGGATGAAAATAAATTATTCACCAAAAAATGATAATTTTGGGAATAATTTTGGACTTTTTACTGTTAAAATAGACAATAAATTGATTTTAAAAAATCTTAAAAATTGAGGAAAATACCAAAACTTTCAGGCATGATTATATATGCATACGTATGCTATTTTGAAAGTATAAAAAATACATAGGGAAAAATTAGGTATCAACAACTGCCCCTCTTTACCCGAGGAGGATGAAAGAGTTGTCGGGTAAAGACAAGATGGCCAATTTTGACCGGAATAGGCGATTGTAAAAGAATTTTGACCGCGCTCTGGTTTTTGAGCTGCCTACATATCCTTGATTTTACAGGAATCAGGACATATGTAGTTCAGGAACCATTGATGGAATGTGTCGATGGAGGTTCGAAAAGACGGACACGATAGTTAAGTTTGAAAAGGCGTTTTGGAATCGGACAAGTTGCGGAGAACTGGAGCGAGATCGCTCCTGCTGAGATGGTCGTTTGCTAGTCGATGTACCTATAGATGAGCAATGTGTGCATATATTTTGCATAATTTAAACATGATGCAAGTTCCCTGTTGGACCATGAATGATGTCTTCGGACAATTAGGATGACGTCCTTGGACTATGATGTCCTGGGCCATGAAAAGCATAAAAGTAAATGTTTGCAGGCCATGAAATGGTGTTCTTGGGCTATGCAGATGGTGCCTCCGAACTATGATGCCTTCGAATAAGTCGGCGATTTTTTAGCCCATGAGAAGGTGGCAATCTTTCATCCGAATGAATGCAAAGAGTGGCGATCTTTTAGCCAGAGCGAGAATTTAAATGCAGGTGGCGATATTTCAGCTAAATAAATGCAAAGAGTTGCAATCTTTCAGCCAGAGCGAGAATTTAAATGCAGGTGACAATATTTCAGCCGTTCGAAAAGATAAATAGGTGATATTTCAGCCATGCAGGATGGAGGTAGAGCTTAACCTCGGAAGGCAGAAAGGTAGCCTTATACAAAGATGCAGATGGAGACAGAACTTAGTCTCGAAAGGCAGATAAGTGGCCTTATGCAGGATGGAGGTAGAGCTTAACCTCGGAAGGCAGAAAGGTAGCCTTATGCAAAAATGCAGATGGAGACAGAGCTTAGTCTCGAAAGGCAGATAAGTAGCCTTATGCAGGATGAAGGTAGAGCTTAACCTTGGAAGGCAAAAAAGTAGCCTTATGAAAATGCAGATGGAGATAGAGCTTAGTCTCGAAAGGCATGTAAGGTAGCCTTATGCAAAAATGCAGATGGAGACATAGCTTAGTCTCGAAAGGCAGATAGGTAGCCTTATGCAGGATTGCAGGATGGAGGTAGAGCTTAACCTCGGAAGGCAGAAAGGTAGCCTTATGCAAAATGCAGATAGACAGATAAGTAGCCTTATGCAATGCAGGAACGTAAAAAATGAACAGTAGTAAGTTCTCTTAGCTGATGGTTGTGATATCGTAACTGTTGGGGATGTTGGGTGTAGATAGTAGACTTGTGAATGAGCGATCATTCTCAGAGTTTTAACCCTGAAAAGTGAATGCGTTCAATGATTTGCGAACTGAGTGTCTGCATTCAAAGAAAAATCGTGAGTTTTGTAGAGGGGGGAAGGTTAGTTCGTATCCCCTGTCTCTTGACGTCATGTATCACTGGGGTAGCGTTGCTAAACGATAGCGATTCCAAATATATTTATGCATGACTTAGTATAATATAAGTACATATTTGAAAAACAATTTTATTTTGGATGAACCAACGACTGCAACGTCGTTCAAGGACACCGCAACCTTGCTTGTTCCAGAATTTTGAAGGTCCTCCTCAAAATTCTGCCCCAGTTTACTGGGCTGGTGCTGCTAACGACTGTGCTGAATAACTGAAAGCGGATCGACTCTAGAGTTTTAAGGGTTCTCCTTAAAATTCTGCCCCAGTTTACTGGGTTGGTGCTGATGAGAAGACTAACTTCGGAATTTTGAGGGTCCTCCTCAAAATTCTGCGCCAGATCCAATAGCGGGGAAAAATGGGATTTTTATTAAAATGTGACCGAACCCATAGGGCTGCCTACGTATCCCCTCTTAAACAGGAATCAGGTCAGACATAGTTCAAATTACATCATGAAAAAAACATATGATCAAATATAGTATCGTTTCACTACGTCGGTGTTGATTGGCTTCGGCCAGACTTCTCTGTCCATTTCTGCAAGAATAAAGGCTATTCTGGTTAGTACCGGGTGAACCATATAACGGTCTTTGCTAATTGGGAGAGAATTTCCCTTTGACCTTATCTTGATGTGAAAATATCTTCTTCAGCACCAGCTTTCTTGGCGTAAACTTCCTCGGCTTAACTCTCTTGTTGAAGGCTCTGGACATTCTGTTCTGATATAATTGACCGTGGCAAACTGCATTCATTCTCTTTCCGTCTATAAGGGCTAACTGCTCGTAGCGACTTTGTACCCATTCTGCGTCATCTAGCTCTGCTTCTTGTATGATCCTCAAGGAGGGAATTTCTACCTCGGTGGGAATGACCACTTCTGTACCATAAACCAGCATGTAGGGAGTTGCCCCGGTCGATGTACGGACTATGGTACGATAACCCAATAAGGCGAACGACAATTTCTCATGCCACTGCTTGTGCCTTTCAATCATCTTCCTTAGTATCTTCTTTATGTTCTTATTGGTTGCTTCTACAGCTCCATTCATCTGAGGTCTATAAGCTGTAGAGTTCTTATGTTTGATCTCGAAAGTCTCACACATTGCTTTCATCAGGTCGCTACTGAGGTTGGAACCATTGTCAGTGATGATTGATTCTGGAATTCCAAACCGACAAACCATACGGTCGCGGACGAAAAGTGTTATAACTTTCTTGATTACAGCTTTGTATGATGTTTCTTCGACCCATTTAGTAAAGTAATCAATTGCCACTAAGATGAACATGTGCCTGTTTGATGCGGCAGGTTCGATTGTTCCAATGACATCCATTCCCTAGGCGGCGAACGACCATGGTAACCTTGTTGCATTAAGCTCGTTTGGAGGTACTTTTATCATATTTGCATGTATCTGACAACGATGGCACCTTCGGACATACTAGATGCAGTCTGTTTCCATAGTCATCCAAAAATACCCTGCTCGGAGTATCTTCTTTGCCAAAACAAAGCCATTCATGTGTTGTCCACATGTTCCTGCGTGAACTTTATCCAATAGTTTGGTTGCTTCTCTCGCATCGACACACCTTAATAAAACCAGATCGGGAGTCCTCCTATACAGGATTCCTCTGCTGTGAAATAAGTTGTTGGATAACCTCCGGAGCGTGCGCTTCTGAGTAGCATTGGCAAGCTCTGGGTATTATCCTGTTGTCAAGTATTCTCTGATGTCGTGGAACCATGGCTTCCCATCGGCTTCTTCCTTAACGTGATCACAGTAAGCTGGCTGGTCATGAATCTTGACCTGAATGGGGTTAATGAAATTCGTATCTGGATGGTGAATCATGGATGACAAAGTGGCTAGTGCATCGGCGAACTCATTCTGTATTCTCAGAACATGCTGGAATTCCGTCTTTCTGAGTCTCTTCCTCAACTCCTGTATGTGATGTAGGTAAGGGAGTGTCTTAGGATTCTTGGTTGCCCATTCCTCTCGAACTTGATGTATGAGTAAGTCCGAGTCTCCAATCACTAGTAGCTCCTGAATGTTCCTGTCGATGGCCAGTTTGAGCCCTAAGATGCAGGCTTCATATTCGACCATGTTGTTGGTGCACGGGAACCTGAGCTTGGTGGATACTGGGTAATGCTGACCGGTTTCTGATACCAGGACTGCTCCTATGCCAACTCCTTTGAAATTCGCAGCTCTGTTGGAAAACATCCTCCAACCTTCATAGGATTCTGCAATGTCTTCTCCTATGAAAGATACCTCTTCATCAGGAAAATATGTCTTTAGAGGTTCGTATTCTCCTCCCACGAGATTCTCGGCGAGGTGGTCTGCCAAAGCTTGCCCTTTGACTGCCTTTTGAGTAACATAAACAATGTCGAACTCGCTTAACAGGATTTGCCATTTGGAGAGCTTGTCGGTAAGCATGGGCTTCTAAAAGATATACTTTAACGGATCCATCCTTGATATGAGATAAGTGGTGTAAGCACAGAAATAGTGCCTCAACTTCTGAGCTACCCAGGTCAGAGCATAACATGTGCGTTCTAATAAATAATACCGAGCCTCAACGGAGTAAACTTCTTACTGAGGTAGTAGATGGATTGCTCCTTTCTTTCGGTTTCATCATGTTGTCCTAAAACACCACCGAACGCTCCATCCAATACTGCGAGATAAAGTAATAGGGGTCTTCCTGGCTCAGGCAGAACCAAGACCGGCAGCGTTGACAAGTACTCCTTGATTCTGTCAAAAGCCCTTTGACAATCATCAGTCCATTTGGTGGCAGCATCCTTCTTAAGCATCTTGAAGATAGGTTCACAAATGACAGTGGACTGAGCTATGAATTGGCTGATATAATTGAGCCTTCCCATAAAGCTCATCACATCCTTCTTGTTCCTTGGCGGTAGCAACTCTTGAATGGACTTGACCTTTGACGGATCCAATTCTATTCCTCGGCGACTCACAATGAAACCCAATAGCTTTCCAGCAGGAACTCCAATTGCACACTTGGCGGGATTCAGTTTCAAGTTGTACCTCCTCAATCTGTTGAAGAATTTTCTCAGGTCTTACATATGATCTGCAGCTTTCTTGGATTTGATGATGACGTCATCCACATACACCTCGATCTTTTTATGTATCATGTCATGAAAGATAGTAGTCATGGCCCTCATGTAGGTGGCACCAACATTCTTCAAACCAAATGGCATCCTTCTATAACAGTACATCCCCCATGGCGTGATGAACGCCGTTTTCTCTGCATCTTCTTAATCCATCCATATTGGATGGTACCCAGCAAAATAATCAATGAATGACTGTAGTTCATGCTTGGCACAGTTGTCAATCAGGATTTGTATATTTGGCAAGGGGAAGTCGTCTTTGGGACTAGCCCGGTTGAGATCCCGGTAGTCGACACAGACTCTAACCTTCCCATCTTTCTTCGGTACTGGCACGATGTTAGCTAACCATGTTGGATATTCTACCACCCTGAGAACCCTGGCTTTGACTTGCTTGGTAACTTCCTCTTTGATTTTCAAACTCATGTCTGGCTTGAACTTTCTGAGCTTCTGTTTTACTGGCGGATATGTTGGATCTGTTGGCAACTTGTGAGCTACAATGGATGTGCTGAGACCAGTCATATCGTCATATGACCAGGCAAAAATGTCCTCATACTCTTTTAAGAACTCTGTGTACTCTTTCTTTTCTGATGACGACAAATGCACACTGATGCGCGTTTCTTTGATATTCTCTGTATCTCCCAAATTAACAACCTCAGTTTCGTCCAAGTTAGACTTAGGTCTGTTCTCAAAGTTCTCGACCTCTCTGACAACCTCTTCTGGTATATCATCTTCCTCTCCTGAATCTATATCCGTTTGTTGTGTTGCCTCGTTGCAAGTTACAGTCGTCGGTTCATCATCAAGATATGTAATAGTAATGCTGTGTAAAATAAAGTAAATGATAGAGAAAAGTAATAAGAGCGAGATATAAAAATAAACTTGGAAAATGCTTTTGATTAAATTCATAACTGTTCGAAACATCGGAGCTCTTTTCAAAAGTAAAGACAATGCGGAAAAGTAAAATCAACTAAAAAGTAAAATGCGATGCATGGTGCGTCGTTTAGCCTTGCTACCCCGAAGCTTTCCGGGCATTGGTGGTCCTGACTGACCAATTAGTGAGGCATTCCCCTCGGTTCACAGCTTGAATGGAAGGGTCTTCCTCCCCTTCCTCCTCGAAGATAACACAACAGTCCATATCATCTCCCAGAAACAGGTTCTTCATCGCTGCAAGTGTTTCGTCTTCCTCTGATCCATATATAATGTCAGCAGGCTAAAACGTCTGCTCCAGCTGAGGTATAGGGTGCTCTAGTGGATAATAGGGACTGCGCCATCGTGGTGACCATTCATTGAACTCTTTCCAGGTGTACTCATACCCTAGGCCAAAAGTAGTACCGTGCTTCTTCAGCTTGATGGGTTTGGTGATACCCTGGAGATTCTTGCCAAGTCCTTTTTCGGGTTCATACCCGCTCCAATTTAGGATGCTCTTAATCTTTTTATCCCACCACTTGTCTTTGTCTATGGCATTAACTCACTCGATGTGATGGTATGTTTCTCCGCCTATTCTTCTTCTACCTCCGATCATTGGGATGGTTTGGCGACTGTATATAGGGTTGCTACCGTCGCCATGAATGGTCACTTCCTGATGATTCCATTCAAACTTCACTGCTTGATGTAGGGTTGATGCTACAGCCCCAGCGGCGTGGACAACAATAAATTGTAGGATGCTGGCACGTCTATGACTTGGAAGTCAACATCGAACCAGGTAGGACCCATTTGCAAACACAGGCTAATTTCCCCAATGGTAGATCTTTGAGAACCATCAAAAGCTTTAACATTGATAGCCCTATCTTTGATCTCATGCAAACCTTTCCCCAATGTTCTGAGGGTCACTAGCGGACAAATGTTGAGGCTAGATCCCCCGTCGACCAGGATCCTGGTAATGAAATAATCTTCGCATTGCACAGTGATATATAATGCCTTGTTGTGACTAAGTCCTTCTGGTGGTAACTCATCCCCGTGGAAGGTGATCTTGTGACTTTCCAACACTTGTCCAACCATATTTTCCATTTCGCCTCCGATTTTATGTTGCTGGGAACATAAGCTTCACTCAATATCTTCATCAAGGCATTTTTATGTGCCTCAGAGCTTTGCAGAAGTGCCAGGATAGAAATCTGTGCTGGTTTTTTGTTCAGTTGCTCAACGACAGAGTATTCCTTGGCTTGTATTTTCCTCCAAAGGTCATCAGGTCCAGTTTCAACAGGCCGCCCGGAGTCCTGCTTGCTGGACTCAGCTAAATGTTTCGAAGTGTACACCCTGCCGGTTCTAGTCATACCCTGTGCGGCGATCGCTTTTCCAGTATGTGTTTTCCCTTTTCTCCTAGCTTCTGCTGTGTAATCCCAAGGTATGGCGTTTGACTTGAACGGGGTCATGTCTGTCATGGAAACTAGAATTGGCACTCTTGGAGGTAACAAAGAAACTTCAAATAGTGCAGGTGCCTTTGGAACTCCGAACTCGACCTCAGTTGGTTTTGGCGCCTTTGCAGGAGACACTTCAAACTCGAGTGGTACAGACACATTTACCACAATGCCCTCAGAGGGATAGATCTGAACAACAATGGTATTGAGGGTAACCATCGGTTTCTTAGGCTCATCTCCTTCGACAATCAATCCAATTGACCCTTTGGGGTCCCAATCATCCTCTATCTCGATAATATGGATGCCTCCACCTTTGTGGTCAGGAAAATGGTTGTTGCAGACATTAGGAGCAGGCTTCCTTGCCACAATGACCTTGTTATCAATCAAAGTCTGAATCTTATCTTTCAACGAGCGACACTCGTCGATGGTATGGCCTTTCATTCCGGAATGGTATGCACAAGTTTTGTTTGGATTGACCCACTGGGAGGGATTTTCTGGAGTTATGGCTGGGATAGGAGTAACATAACCAGCTGTTTTGAGTTTTTCATATAGTTGGTTGATTGGCTCGGCGATGGCGGTATATTGTCTGGGAGGTCTGCGGTCGAAATTTGGTCTGGGTCGAGGAAAGTTTTGGTAAGTCGGTGGTGAATGGTAATGAGAAGGTTAGGAGTTATATGTTTGGTACACGGGCACGGGTTGGGAATATCTTGGTGAGGTGGGTTGATATGTAGGTGGTGGAGGTGATTGGTAGGCAAATGCTGGCATTTGGTATCTAGGTGACGGTGCTTGGTAATTTAGGGTAGGTTGATATGTGAGTGGAGTTGAGGGATAGGTTTGGTACTTCATAGGGGATTTGGTTCTTTGCGCAGCCATTACGGAATTCACGTCCTTTTTCTTTGACGTGCCACCAGACTGTAAGGCCTTGTTGGTGGCCTGTAATGCTTCGAGATTGGTGACCATACTATTCTTGATACCTTCTTCGATTCTTTCTCCCAACTTGATGATGTCAGAGAATTTCTGACCCTCTATCAACATCAGTCTCTCATAGTATTGCGGATCCTGAGACCGGATAAAGAACATGTTCATCTGCTCTTCCTCGAGGGCTGGCCTGACCTTGGCAGCTTCTGACCTCCAACGAGTTGCATACTCGTGAAAGGTTTCTGTAGGCTTCTTCTTCAGATTTTGGATATAGAACACATCTGGTGCGTTTTCAGTGTTGAACCTGAACCGGTCCATAAAGTCGGACGCCATGCTCACCCAACTTGTCCACTTCTTTGAATCCTGGCTGATGTACCAAGACAAGGCGTCGCCTTTCAGACTCCTCATGAACAGTTCATGTGGATTTTCTCGTCCCTTCCAACTCCTACCAGCTTGTCACAATACATTCTTAGATGGAACCTGGGATCACCTGTACCGTCAAACATCTCAAATTTGGGAGGTTTGTACCCCTCCGGAAGCTCAACATCTGGCTGAACACAAAGATCTTCATAGTTCAACCCTTCAAC